>PVIY010025610.1:16269-36544 GCA_004026745.1 Myrmecophaga tridactyla | reverse complement strand
CCGATCACCAGCATTTCACTCTAAATTTATTTTAACATTTTCCCCCTATTATTCATCTTTAGTCCATATGTTTTACTCATTTGTTGATAAGGTAGATAAAAGGAGCATCAGACAAAGTTTTCACAATTACACAGTCACATTGTGAAAGCTATATCATTATACAATCATCTTCAAGAAACATGGCTACTGGAACACAGCTCCACATTTTCAGGCAGTTCCCTCCAGCCTCTCCATTATATCTTGACTAACAAGGTGATATCTATTTCCTATCTACTCTTACAGTTTTTATGAGAAATACGGTACTTAGCCAAATAACATCTAAACTACTTGTCATAATTTTTTTACTGTACTTTAACAAATATTTTATTATGTGCCAGAAATCTTGCTAGACCCAAGAACAAAGTCATCTTTTTTGCAAGCTTTAATTCTAATTTTTTAAAAATAAACTGCACCTATTAAAAGTGTACATTTTGTGCAGTTTTGATAGATTTACACACCTGTGTGAACACCACCACAATCAAGATAGAGGGCATATGCACCTCCCTCCACCCTGGCCCCAGGCAACAACTATTCTGCTTTCAGTCATTACAGGTTAGTTTTTATTTTCTAGAATGTGATTTAATTTTATGTTGGGCTTCTTTGACTCAGATCAATGATTTTGAGATTTATCCATGTTGTGGATTGTATCAGTAATTCACTCTATTCAATTCCTTGCTAATGTTCTGTTGTATGGATTTTATCACATCTTGTTGATCTAATCACCTGCTAATGGACATTTGGGTTTTTCCAGTTTTTGGCTTTTGGGCATACAGCTGCTATGTTTGTGCACATTTTTATATTTTATTCATATGTTTTCATTTCTCTAGGCATGAAATGGCTGGCTCATACACTCATACACATTTAATTTTAAAAGTAACTGACAGACAATTTTCCAAAATGGTCGCCCCATTTTACCCTCCCCCTAGTAGTATGTGAAAGTCCTAATTACTCCAATTCAAAGCCTTCTTGATTGGACCCCTGCCCAGTTCTTAATTCCCAGCTGCTCCTTACCTTGTACATTGCATTCCAACATTTTTGAGGAATACTTAGCTGTTTCCTGTAACTAATCATGTCTTCAGCTTTTGCATGTGTCATTGGCTCAGCCCAAAGTTTCTTGTCTCTGTCCTCTCATGCTTCAAGATCGATTAGACTATCTAAAATATAAAGCTGCAGGAGGGTAGGGATTTTTTGCTGTTTCTTCACTGATTTTTCACTGATGTCTCACAGAATAGTGCCTGGACCATGGTAGACCCTCAATAGTAAATATTTGTATGAACGAATGAGTGAATGAAGACCCAGGTCATGTCACATCCTCTGGAAAGCACTGGGGATTTCTTAAAACAAACATTTTGACAACTAAAAGGAGTGATGTGGGGGAGATGTGTCAGGGCACACTAGGGACTTCCCATCCAAGAATGACCAGAGTAGTTGCCAAGAACTTTCCCAGGAAGCTTTTCCTGAGGAATAACTCCTAAAAGGAGAAGGAAGTGGTAAGCATTATGAAATAGAGTTCTAGAAAATTGTGCATGCTGGTCTTCAGATTTGCCACTCTTGGAAGAAGTTACACTTCTTGTTTTGCTCACTTTATTTTATTTTACCCATCTATGACTAAATTTCTGATGAATCATACAAAGCATGTTTATTCTCTGTAAATTGGACATGTACATGTAAAATTGAATGGAAACATGAGGAAAGGGTAAAACAAACTTGTAAGAACAATGTCAGGAAAGTCTCAGCCCTTGACAAATGAAGTTCTTAAAAAAAATTAGAAAAAAAGTATAACTTTTTTTTTATTTGAAGCAACAAGAACAAAGAAAGTGTAGGCCTTTGGGAAATAATGATGTAATGTTAGCCAAAGGTAAAACTGTGCAATTTCCATTTGGCTTTAATGCCTTTAACTTAGAGAATGGCCCCAAACTGTTAAAGGTATGACAAATCTAATGGGAGGGAAATCAGAAATCAAGTTAGCTGCAAAGAAAAATTAAAATAAAAACCTCCCAGTTTTAAATAAAATTGAATCTCTATGCATATTAGGAAATTGCATCCAAGTTTATTAAATAAATTTGTGTAATCTCGGAAAAGCTGTTTATAATTTTCAAAAATGTATGGATTATATAAAGAAGTGTTTTTAGTTTTTTTTGACTGACAAAAAGCAAATTTCTGCAAATCTTCTGGAATGTTCAGAAATGATAGGCTGTTGTGGATTTTGGCCAAAATATATAATTAATTCTTTTCATCAGATTATTTATATTTAGAAAAAAATCTGGTGATTGTGGTTTTACTAAGAACATGTCATTATAGACCAGACTAATTTAAAGTTTTTCATTGGAATTTCTAGGTATATGCTTAATGCAGCTACAACATTCTGGTATTATTGTGACTCTGACATTGAAATGTTGAAGGAATAAAAGATACTGGGACTATCACAAAGCATAGTGTGCGGATTCCATCTGCTGTTTAATTATCTATCACAACCATGAGGAAGTTTAGAAGTTTAGCAGCACCTGTCCTGAGATCCATCTTCCTTAAGATGTTTATTAATAACTTAAATGAAGGTATAGAAGGCAGGCTAATCTAGTTTATGTTGACAAATATATTTGAGGAACATATAATCTACTGTCATGACAGTGTTGCTTACAATTTATTTTGGAATATCTGAGACCTAAAGAAAGGCATATTTGGGGGGTTGTGGCCAATAAACCATGCCAGGTGACATGTAAAATATTTGAGATTTCTGAAAATTTGAAACACCTTCACCATTATGTAGTTATTTAGGTACCAATAAAAGTATTCCTTACATTATGATATTTCATGGATTCTATTAGGTTCTACTTATGGAGACTATCTTTAGTATCTTTATGACCATGACTAGGATCTCCAAACATTTAGAATGCCTCTGTCTATAGATGAAGCTCTGCTAGATGCTGTTTAAAATTAGTTTGCCCAGTTAGTTCATATTACGTGATATGGACTAACTGGACAAACTAATTCAGCAAAGCCTTAATAGATATACATGAAGAAGAAGCTGACAATTATAGAAATTGCATTCATATACAAGAATTGGTGAAAACTTTTTAAAAAAGCATTTACTTCTATTAGGGGAAGACATGCTATTCAAAATTCAAAAGGAAAAGAACCAGAACAAAACATGATGAAAGTTGTAAGTTTAGGTGAAGAAAAACAGGTAGTATTCATAAATTCACTATTATTTAGTGTAAAAGAAATAATTACTGGTTCTCACAGAGACAAGAAGCAAGAATATGATTTTGAACAGAAAATTCAGCAGAATGGAGCAAGCTATACTAAAATTAAGACCCAATCTGGACTCACTTCGTGGTTGATGTTTAACAAGTCAACTTGCAACGGTAGCCCCCAGCTTTCTCATCATGTAAGCTGAGACTATTGTGCTATGATGATAAAACTAATAGGCATAATTCGTGTAGCATTTGCAGTTTTGAAAATGGCTCCATGTACATTACTGATTTGATACAATAATCGAATGTAGGATTATCATAAATCCCCATGTTACAGATAAGGAAACATGTTCAGAAAGGTTGAGGCTCTTACTTGTGCACGTGTGATCCAGCAGCTCAGATGCAGTAGTCAGGACTAAAATGCAGGAGTGCTCTGGGCAGCTCTAAGCCTGTCACTCTCTAATCCTTGCCTGAACACAGGCGAACTGAGTGAGCTTGACAAGGCATTTGCCCACCCAAACCATCAATCTCCTTTCTGAAATGAGGGCTGAGGAGTCCCTACAGCTATGCCATCTGATACTTTTCACTACCAATTTTATTTATTTGGATGGTTTTACTTTACTTACTTTGGAACAAAATATTACGTCAGTAATTCTGAAATATCATAGTATCATGAAAGATGTAAAATATCAGTAATGACTCATGTGTCTCTATTTTTCCCAATTTTCTAAGAATGTTTTAGAAAGAATCCCTAGCTACTGGGTGGCTTTCCTGTTCATTCCTACATGCCTTTGCTTTTTAAGTTCTGCCCCACAACTTAATTTCCAACTCAAAAGAGGTGGTGCTTCGGTAGATTAGAGATCCCTCGCATTTTTAATTTTTTTCTTTTTGACCATCTTCCAGGATAATTCTAGATAAACCAGTTACGGGTGTTTCAGTCTTACCTAAAGCAGAAACTCTGTCCCTGGAAAGTTCGAATACAGACTAGCATCTATTTAAAAATAAACTTAGAAACAGAACTATTTAGACCTCCCATTCTTGATATATAGTTCTTTTATTTTATTAAACTAAAAGGAAGATGGAAATTTGGAGAAGGTCAGAAGCTGTGTTCTATACTCTAACTTGATTTGCCCTAACTGGAGGGGCTTTTCAATACAATGTGAATGGTTTTCAGCAAACACATTCTTAAAGGTCCTTTCAGCTCTTTGGTTTAAATGTATGGTAACTGGACACGTGTCAATGATCTATGCTTACTACCAAATTTGATGCTGAAATAAAACCACTGGCTATCCTTCCAGATTCAGTCCTACTTATTAAGCTGATACAGCCACACCGTGACTTTTCTTTCCAGCTTTTATATATTCTTTTTCTCTGGACCCTCTCTTCCTCTGCCCCAAGTAGACAATCTATAGTGACATGACATAATTTTGCTCAACCCTACTTCCACACCTGGAATGTACCCCATGCTTCAGATAGGGCCTGACACTGCCGTTTATAAACATTTTTCTTTTCCATTACCCATTCTCTCATTTCTCTTTTTTCCAAATATTGCATTTTGTTAGCCAATACTCCAAGATCATTCCACATAACAATCCAGTCAGGGCTTTGAAAGAGAAAGATGGCATACTCTAAAGTTAAATGAGGGCGGCTGCCATGGCTCAGCAGGCAGCGCTCCGACCTGCCGTGCTGGAGGTCTGGAGTTCGATCCCTGGTGCCTCCTGCTCATATGCAAATTAAAAAAAAAAATCTAAAGTTAAATGAGAAGAGTTTAATAAAGGAACTATTTGCTGAGGAAGAGGCTGGGTTAAGATAATATAAGAAGTATGAAGCATCCAGGAGAAGGCATTAGTGGGAAGTTTTTGCCACCTCTAGATCTAAAAAGGCAACGGTATGCAGCCATAGTTTTGGAGCCTGGAGAAAACATGGAGCCCTGGAGAAATGGTCTCTCATATATGTGGTCACAAAGAATTCAGCAGCTGTCAGAACTGAGATCATGGAGATGCCACCATTAGGTTGAACCCACTGGAAGCCAGAGGAAAAGAAGTACAGGTGATGCCTTCTTTAGAGGTCAGTCTCCTGAGGCATAGAGCAGGGCAGAGAAAGTAAAGAATGGATCTTGGTGTGGTGGGTGCAAATGGAGAATAAATAACATGTACCAAATGAGGGGATTCCTAGAGTCAGAATATTTTGGCTCCATACTTGGAATTTTTGCTTTCAAAAGTGTAGTTTCAGGTATGAAAAGGGGCTGGTCATTTTAAGACAGCATGAATAGGAATAGACTACAGTCCCAAGGTTCACATAATGTATTGTGACAAGGAGACATATTTAAATGTGAAAGCTAAATTCTTGAATTGTTCAATTTGTATGGTAATCAGAAACCCCACTGGAAATCCTGGAAAGAGAAAATGATTCACAGCTGATACTTACCTCCTCTGGGTAAGATTCTACCGCCTTGATTTTAAGAAGTAACGATAATGGATAAGGGAGATTACACAACATATTTTTGAAGGAACTATAAAATCTTACTTTAAAAATCACGTACAGATACAAGGGTAGTTCAGTGGTAGAATTCTCGCCTGCCATGCGGGAGACCTGGGTTCTGTTCCCAGCCCATGTACTTCCTCAAAACAAGCAAACAAGCAAATAAAAATTCAACGAATAGTGCTACAATAAAAGGATATGCACGTGGAAAAAGAATGAAATGTAACCCTGCCATATAGCATACCAAAAAAAAAATCATATAAATAACAGACTACAAAGTGATTGGATATCCATTCTCTGAGCTCAAACATGCCTTTAGTTTTCTACTTTTTGTCAGATTTCAAGCTAAGCTCGAAGAGAAAACATTGTATAATCAAGATTTTCTTATAGGCAGTTTCTTTCTTTTCCTTTCTTTCTTTCTTCTTCCCCTGCCCCCCACTTTTTCTCTCCTTTCTTTTCTTTTAGGGTGGCTTGCTTGTTTCTGTTGTGTATTTCCTATAAATAAAGACAATCTTTCACATAAACACAATGCAGCCATAAAAATCAGGAAAATAACATTTATACTGTGCTATCATTCAATTCTCAGGTTCCATTCAAGTTTCTCCAGTTATTCCAAAAATATCCTCTATAGCAAACCATACACTGTGTACTTGTCATGTGCCTTTAGATCCTTGAATCTGGAAGAGTTCCTTAATCTTCCCTTGACTTTTATGACCTGAAAAGTTTTGAAGATTACAGACTATATATTTTGTAGAACATAGCTAAATTTGGGTTTGTATTAGGTTTCCTCATGATTGAATTCAGGTTATGTGCATTTTGCACAAATATCTTAGAAGTGATACTGTGTTCACATTGCATTATGTCTGATGGAACACAATTTCAGTTTGTCTCATTATTGATTACAATACTTTTGATCACTTAAAATGGTGTCTGCCTGGTTTTCTACTCTAAAGTCTTTTGTCCCTTGTGAACTAATAAGTATTTAGGTGTGTGTATGTGTTTGTATGAAATACTTTTAGATTGTGTAAATATTTATTTTTCCTCATCATATTTTCAACTTATTCATGTCCAATCAATATCTTAGAAGTGATGGTGTGTTCTATATCCTATATTCATGTATAGATAATAGCATTATGGACTCATAGAGTCTTCTCTTATTTAATGGATTATTATATGTTACTATCATTACTTGTTTTAATACCCAGACTCTCCAATATTTGATTGTGGGAGCCTTTTCAAGCTAGTTTTTGTGTCCTTTAACATGTGCCAGTGATTTTTCAGAGCATTTCTTTACTTTCTGGCACAAGATGATCAGGGTTCATTTTGTATTTGGCCTTTTCCAGCCTTGGAATCAGCCATTTCTTTCAGAAGCCTTGGTTCTTTTTATTGGAGAATGGTATTAGGAGCCAAGATATGGCATGAGGTATGTTCATTATTTTTGTGATGTTGCTAATCCCAAACATTCTAAATGGACAGAGCAGGGGACTTTATGTTTCTGTGTGTATGTGTGTGTTTATGTGTGTGTGTGTGTGTGTGTGTGCACACAACAGGGAATTGATCAACTTAGTAAATAAATTAAGGATACTATGAGACAGTTTTCTCATTATTGGGTGAAGGGAATTACAAACTAAATATACATTTACATAGAAATTATTTCCATATCTGTTGTATATATTGAAAACCATGAGTTCACCCTGATACTGCAATTCCAATTCAGCAGCACAGGGTTCATTTTAGATTTCTCTCTTTTCTTATTTGTAATTCTCCTATCTCAGAAATGAGAAAGTGGCTTCACATGACCCTTAAGTTATTTACTTATTTGACCAGTTCTCCTTTTTTGTAACCAATCTTCCATTGCTATTACTGTTTCCTTCCCCACAGGATGTTCTCCTCATCCCACTCAAGCTATGACATCCCAGGCCAGGTCAACCCCAAATGGATGCCTACTTCCTATTGCCTGAGCTTTAATACCTGTCTTGTATAGCACCATCTCCTCATGAAAATGCCACCCTCATCCCGCATGGGTTCAGACTCCCTGCGCTGGGCTGTTCTCTTACCCAGATACCTTCCCCACTTCATTTGGGTTCCAACTTCCTACCCTGGGCTCATTTAAGGATGCCTTCCTCATACTGCTGGCCCTTCAGGGATTTTTAAGAAGCTTTTTCACACATTCTCTTTTTGAGGACTCAGAAAAACATATGAAATGTGAATGCTATAGGTAAACGTAGCAATCAAATAAAAGATCAACAAAGGGTTGATACCTTGGACCATTATTGGCAAATAGTTCAAAAGCTTTTATTTTATGCCAGATCATCATAATAAAATAATCCTATATCACTTGGGGACCAAAAAGATTTGTCCCCAAGATCTCCAGTTAGATAATGGTGGTAGAAGCTGTTTTTCTACATCTTTAAAATCACAGCTAAGCATTTTGTTAAAAAGGAACTTTCTACTCTTTAATATCTGTATCTGTACTTTAGAAACAATGTTACAAGGCAGTGGAAATATGCCATAACCGTGTGGCTATATTCTACAATTTTACATGTAAAATATAATTGTCTTCTTATGAAATGCATATTTTTAAAAGTGAACCTTATGTTCAAAGGAGATTCTTTAAAGTACAATTTTACTTTGAACAAATTTAGTTTCTCTTGTAAAGAATTATTATTAATAATCAAATTGCACACATTCACTATTTTCTCCCACCTATTTAACTGTGTGGAATGCTGCATCTAATAATTCATCCTCAAATCTCTGGACTTTGGAAATGCTTAATGCCCAAATTCTCTACTTCCCACCACATCAGTCCTTGCCTCTGGTCTTAGTCAAATGTCACTTAGCATCATTGTTAGGGAAGTTTAAAAAATAGTATCTTCTGTTTTGTGTTTCTAGTCACTATTCTGTAATTTCTTGCTTCTAAGAATACACTCTGGGAAAATCATTTTGCCCCAATGAGAAGGACCCCTGTTTTCAGTTTTATCAGTAGACAGAAGAGAGGGAGCTTCTACATCACCCACCACTTCGCTCTGCACCTGAGATGCTGATGTCAGTTTGGCAAGAGACTTTGGCTTAACACATTTAACACAAATTTTTTTTTTTTTTTTTTTTTTTTTTTTTGCTTGGGCAGGCACCGGGAATTGAACCTGGGTCTGCAGCATGGCAGGCGAGAACTCTACCTGCTGAGCCTCCGTGGCCTGCCCGCATTTAACAACTTTTAACAGATATATTCCTTTGTAACCAATCTCTGGGGGTGGCATGGGTGCAGAAATGACCTGATGTTTTACACCCGTTTCATTACAGATGTGGTTATAGTGTTCTAAAAATCTGAAAATGACTTCATTGCTCTTTCTTATGTGAACAATATATCTGGAAAAAAAATCATCTCCAGCCAGTATTTTTTCCATCAGATAGAAATGGTATAGAAGCCATATGAGAATGCTGGTAAGCTAAGAGAAGAATGTTCTTCTTCAGTATGTTAGAAATACTCCTGAACTTTTAGCTTCATTATTCATGTAGGAAATCACCTGATTTCCCTACATCTTATATTTTCTCTCCTTCAGAGTACATATTTAAAGTGTAGTTTTATAAATGGATATCATACAATCAAGCTTGCTTTCACAGATGACAAAGGCCTTGGGGGAAGTTAATGTTTGCTATTATTAATTTATCAAGCAACCACAATCCCAAGGCATTCTTTCAGGCAATCAACCATATTCCTTTTGTTGTTGTCTCACCCTTTATTTTTATGACCCATTAACTAGTGCTGAATTAAAATCAAATTTATTTGATGATATAATACTCATATAAATAGTCTTTCAAACTCGTTAGACATCTGAATATCCAGTATATTGCAATACCAGAATAAGATTATGAATCAAATGCAAGCACAGATTTTAAATGATTGATGACCAAAAGATATTCTTGTTTTAAGACTGATAGCCTTAAAAAGAGGAGGAAAAATATTAAACAAGATAAATTTTTCACAAACTTAAGAAAATATTATTTTACAAGGTAGAGCAGAGATTTTTTTGGCTGAATGAAACGCATGCTCTGTATTGCCTAGAGTGCAGATTACTATTTAGAACTTATTGTTTCTTGGTGTTGCCTTATCTTGGCCTTAGAGGCAGTTAAATGTTTTCTGGACTAATTTGTCCACTTCTCAATACTAATACCATCAAAATACACTTAAGCTTCTCTGTGTGTATGAGTGTGTGTATGAATCCATTCACCATCCTGAAAAAAGTGAAGGCTAAATATTTGGCTAATATGGGAATATTTCTGTGATTCTAATGAGAGGTTGGGAGTTCACTGAACCACTAATTATGATGAGTTGATTCTAATTCTCTCCCTGAAATAATCAGCAGTTCTTATTTTTAAGAAAAGAATTTAGTTAATTTATTTCCTCCCTCTTAAAGGAGATCATCTGCTCAGATCCCATTTAATTGGCCACAGAGATCCTGTCTACAACCCAGCCATGTCCATATGACTGTTGGGAGTGGTGAAAGTGTCACTTGAGATTCATGTAGTCATATTGCAGTGTTATCACCAAGCAGAGGATTTTTCCAGCATGTTGATTCCTTGTTTTGGGGGAGATTGCTACACTACTGTGACGCTTTCTGCTTCCAAACATTTTGTTTTACTGTATACCATGCAAGAATTTGATCAGATCATCAGAAATGGGGGGAGTTTACAAGTTTGAAAGACAAGGGCCAAATGTTGGTTCCACTATTTAATATAAGGGCTCATTTAACACTTCTGTAAAATGGAGATAATACACTCTCCCGCTGAGTTCATGGTAAGAATTAAATGAGATAATACATGAAATGTAGTTTGATGCCTTGGGCATAGAAGAGAACGAAGAATGGAGATTATTAATAATAAAATAAAAATAAACATGAGCAGCCTCAGATGTTCGAATCTTCCATTATATTAGCTTAATCTGATGCTCTCCTCTAGGTTTCTAGTGAAATTAATTCTACTAGGGGTATAAAAATTCGAAGAACAGTGGTTCTCAATGCTCTAAGACCCCATGACCCCCCTTTTAATAATAAATAGTTTTGTAATGATCCATTTATTATCTTGATGTGAAATGAATATAAAATAACCTAAAATTAGATGCACTTCCTCTTTTTAAAATGCCTAAATCACAATATAAAGAAGAAATAAAAGAAAAGTAATTTAAGATAAAAATAGTATATATTTCAGAGCATAAAAGATATCTAAAAGATATAAAAGTGTCAAATGCTTACCCCTACATGTAGAATAGATTTTTTTAGACTTAATTCACATACCATAAATTTCATCCTTTGAAAGGAAACAATTCAGTGGGTTTTAGTCAATTCACAAAGTTTTCAACCATTACCACTAATTCCAGGACACTTTTATCACTATTTACATTTTCCTTGGATACTTCTGCAGCAGAGTACAGCACGCCTCTCCTGCCAAGTTTCAAAAAGAACAGAAATATAGAGTGTTTGGAGATGGAATAAGGAAAGAGAAGAGTCACAGTTTTAAAAAGTAGGAGGTGCTACCTATATTAAAAGTTAGTTGCTGAAGAGTCAGATGCCTACCTCCAGTCCTGCTGGTGAATGCATCCCCTTGCGAGCAGCCACAAGAGAAAAATGAGAGGGACTCAAAAGATCACGCACTTAGCCTGCACATTCTTGAACTGTGAAGACTTTTGAAAATTCCAGTGATTTCTTTGTTAGTTTGTAAAGGTGAAATTTGTAAAATGAGTTGAAACTCTATGTAGGGCCTATCCATCCAAAGCAGATGCAAACATCAGCCATGGATGTGAAGAGCTGTACACTTAGAAAACCCATGCCAAAATTATTTCAGAAAAATTCAAAAGACTCACTGCATAGTTTCAAAGCCATCTTATTTCCCTGGAGAAAATAAAAACAACCCTCATAATATTGGATGAGAGCTCCATTAGCTGATAGAAACCTTGAAAACTTAAAACAAAACATATACATTGCACAAAAATTGCTTGAAGACTGTGAAAGTTCTAAAAAGTATCCTCCATCTCTGATGTTCCATCTAGGGCATTTGGCAAGAGTCCCGAGAACACAATCAGGAATTATTTGGACAACCAGATTGCTGAGGAAGGAGGAGCTTCAGGGTGTGATGGTGCAGGCACACAGGGCCTGGTACCCTGTGTCCACTAGTTGCCAACCCTGAATCTGTCATTTTTGGTCAACTCCATCCTGAGTTAGCAGGTCCTCCATGAGAGCAAGACAGAGCTTGTCTTAGTGATCCTTGCATAGGCAGAAACTGAACAGTTTCTTTTCATTCAATCTTCCTGTGTGCTAGGGGAACAGCTGACCCAGTGTCTGTTCTTCCACACTGTCCTCCCATCAGAGATCAGATGATGAAGACAGGTCCCAGGAGGAAACTCCTGAGAAGAGGATACCCTGTGTTTCTCCACGGTCTGGAAAATGGAGAAGAAGCTCCCCAAGAGTTCTCTCCATTAAGAGTCTCCCCTCATCCAGTGTTATTCTCCACTGACAACAAGAAATACATCAATACCAACCACTAGATTTGCTTGTCTCCCCAAACTGGGAACAGCAGTGGGTTAGTCGGCCACATCTTAAGGTTGTCAGGCTGTTAAGAAAAATACCATGCAATGGGTTAATTGAAACAATGGGAATCTACTGGCTTACAATTTCAAAGCTAGTAGAAGTCCCAAATCAAGATACCAACAAAGCTTGCTTTCTCTTTGAGGTCTGTAACATTTGGCGATGGCTACCAGCATCCTTGGGATTTCTTCACTTGTATCTCTGCCTCTCATCACATGACAGTATTCTCTTCTTTCTGTTTCTGTGACTTCTGGGTTCTCTTTTGGAGGCTTCCAGCAATACAGGTGGGCCAAAAGGTCTTATTTATAGTGGACCCATGCCCACAGAAATGTAGATTAAGAGTCAATCCACCACATTGCCGGTTACCTTCAGAGTTGGTCTGCATTCCAGTAAGTCTACTTTGAAGTTTCAGAACAACAGCAATACGTTTTTGTCTCTCTCTAAAATAGCTTTTACTTTTTCTCTTGTAGCATTATTCTATTGAAGGATTATTATGATGGTCTAAATTGGGTATTTGATAGGTTATAATTGTTGGCATAGTTTTTTTAGAACTGTAAGTAGTGTAATTATAGTATTTTGTTTTTTTAACAGAAATAATCCAGAAACACAGTATATTGGTTATTATTGTTGAACACATTCCCCTAATATCAACTGTACTAAGAATATTATACAAGAAATTATGCAAGTAGAAGCACTGAAAAGTCAATGCTTATTTCCATATAACGAGAGGTCAATATTCTCTGGTTATAAGATTAGTGTTATTCTCCATTGTAAAAATTTGGTTAAAAAACCCAAATATTTTATCTGGATTCTGTGTCCTGTTTTGAGTTTAAAGTCAGAATATGGGTTATGTTTATCAATAATGTGCATCTTAATCTATCCTCACTCACCAGAAATGCACTTGCTACAAATTCTGCCTCAATTGGCCTATGTTTTCTCACCTATAATTGTGGCCTATTTATTTTGTATTTCTGGATATATACATGTCTTAACAGGTACTCTGTAATATGTTGCCATTAGAACAGCTGTTTTTATCCTGTATTTAGGCTCACAATAGCAGGGAAATTGGTTTTCTTGTTGAACCCTGTATCCACAGCATCTAGAATAATTTCTAACACAGACTAGGTACCCATATTTGTTAATAAGCAGAAGGAATCAATTTTCCAAATGTATATTATTTTCCCAGTCTTCCAAGCCTATTTATTTATATTTTAAAAATATAACAGCTTTAATGAGGAATAAGTTACACACCAGACAATTCACCAAAATGAATTCAGTGATTTTTAGTTTATTCACAGAGCTGGGCAACCATTACAATAATCAGTTTTAGAATATTAACTCTTAAGTAGTTACTCCCCATTTCCCCCCAAACTTCCAGCCTCTGTACAATGACTAATGTACATTCTGTGTCAATTCTGGAAAATTCATATAAATGGAATCATACATTATGTAAACTATTTTGTCTGGAGTCTCTTACTTAGTGTAATGTTTACAAGATCCACCCATGTTATAGCATGTATCAGGACTTCATTTCTTTCTATGGCTGAATAATACTTCATTGTATGGTCATTCCACATTTTGTTTATCCACTCATTCAGTGATAGAAATTATAATTGTTTCCACTTTTTGGTTATTTTGAATAATGTTGTAATGAATGTTCATGTACAACTTTTTGCATGTATTTATAATGTCAGTTCTCTTAGAAATAAACCTAAAAATGGATTTGCTGGGTCATAGGGTAATTCTATGATTAACTTTTGAGGAACTGCCAAAATGTTTTGCAACGTGACTGCACTATTTTACATTCCCATTGATAATACATAAGGGTTCCAATTTCTCCACATCTCACCAACACTTGCTTTTGTCTGTCTTTTTTTATTATAGTCATCCTAGTGAGCTGAAGTGGTATTTCACTGGCTTGATTTGCATTTCCCTAATAAGTGATGAATTTGAGTCTTGATGTGCTTATTGGCCATTTGTATCTCTTCTCTGGAGAAATGGCAATTAAAATCATTTGCCATTTTACAATTGAGTCTTTTTATTGTTGAGTTGTAAGAGGTCTTTATAAATTCTGTATACTAGACCCTTGCCAGATATCTGATTTGCAAATATTTCCTCCCATTCTATGGGTTATCTTTCACTTTCTTATTGTAATCTTTGAAGTACAACTGTTTTTTAATTTTGATGATGATCAATTTATCTATTTTTTTGTTGCTAATGCTTTTGGTGTCATAACTAAGAAATCATGGCCTAATACAAGGTCCATAAATATTTTCTTCTAAACATGTTTTATAAAGCTTTACCTCTTACGTTTACACCTTTGATCAATTTTCTGTTAATTTTGTAATAGAGAAGTCCTATCCCTCTTCTTTCTTTTGCATATGGGTATATATTTGTCCCAGAATCATTTGTTGAAAAACTTCTTTCCCCAGTGAATTGCTATGTCTTCAGTAAAAAATCAATTGATGTAAATATATGGGTTTATTTCTGGTCTCTGTTCTATTCCATTGGTCTATATGTCTTTCTTTATGCCAGTATCACATTTTATTGATTACTGTAACTTCTGTAGTTTAAATTTTGAAATCAGGAAGTAAAAGTCCTCCAAGTATACTCTATTTTTTCAATATTGTTTTGGCTATTCTGGGCCCCCTGCTTTTCCATATGACTTTTATGATCATCTTGTCAATTACTGCAAAAAAGGCAGGTAGGATTTTGATAGTGAGTGTGTTGAATCTATAGGCCAATTTGGGCAGTATTGCCATCTTAGCAATATTAAGCTTTCTAGTCTATGAACTCTCTGTGTGTCTTTCCATTTATATAGATCTTCAATTTTTTCAGTGATATTTTGTAGTTTTAGTATATGCCTTGCATTTCCTTTGTTAAATTTACTTATATGTATTTTTTGATGCTATTGTAAGTGGAATTGTTTTCTTAAATTTTGTTTTTGGTTTGTTCACATCTGATATATAAAAACATAATTGATTTTTTTTCTTTTTGCATGGGCAGGCACCAGAAATTGAACCTGGGTCTCCAGCATGGCAGGCGAGAACGCTGCCTACTGAGCCACGTGGCCTGCCCATGATTGATTCTTTTTTAAATATTTTTATTGACAAATCTTCACACACATACATTTCATACATGGTATACAATCTGTGGCTTACAATAATATCATTACCTAGTTGTATATTCATTACCATGATCATTTTTTTAGAACATTTGCATCACTCCAGAAAAAGAAAGAAAAAAGAAAAAAGAAAAAACTAAAATATACCATACCCCTATCCTTCCCTCTCATTGATCACTAGTATTTCCATCTACCCAATTTATTTTACCCTTTACCCTCCATATTATTTATTCATTTTTAATCCATATTTTTTACTCATCTGTCCACACCCTGGATAAGAAGTAGCATCAGGGTTCCATGAAGATGGCAGTATAGGGTAGATCATGCTCAGCCCTGCTCCAAGGAAAAGTTAAAGAAGAGACGGGAAGCTGTCTGAGATGGCGATTCCAGGGTGCAAGTGACCGAGAGAGTCTTCTGTACCACATAGGGTGGCCCTGGTTGCAAAAACTAAGGACCTGAGAAGCAGCGAAACTGAGACCATCCAGCTGGTACAAAAAGCCTAACGCAGAAGCCCAGAGCCCACAGGAGTACATGGATGGGGAGACGGGGACTAGAAAGTAAGCCAAGCCACATCCTTTGAACACACTACCCTCATCACCACAGCCCCGTGACCAGCGACTCATCCCACACCTCATGTACCTGAATCCCTTCATCTGTCCCCACTCCCCGTGCTCCAAGCTCTCCCCCAGTAGCCTCCAGCATGTGTACCTGCTCTACACTCCCACTCCAAGTGCAGCCCAACCCACCTCTCCTGCATCCCTCCAGAGCACAACCCCCTACCCCCTGCAGGCTGTTGCCAGCACATAAAAGCTACAGGCGCATATGTCCATACCCAGGCTACACCAGCACCCCGCCTATATAGTCACAGAGCTCCACCATAAACATCAGTGTATGGCACTCCTAGAGTGAGCCTGCACAAGGGCCCCAGTCACACCCCCTAGCTCTGGGAAAGCACTGACCTGGGCAGCCAGATCATATGCACCCCCAGCCCATGTTAGGCATAACACCAACCCACTGCCATAGCTCTGCACATGCACACAAAGGGCCCTGCACCCTAGACCAGCCCACACCAAGGTTATGCCCCACCCCAGACCTGTGCACCCACACAGCTACATCCTCCCTAGCTGCGGGGCACCCACGTTTGCAATTACCAGCATAGCATCCCCAACCTGAACCTATACCTGTGAGGTAAAGCATCATCACACTGTTGTGACTACCCCATGTCTTGCATCCTACTACACATCCATCCTGCAAACACAAGGCATTAGACTACTGAAGGAAATCAACTTCCAAAGTAAATCAATCAAAGTAGTGACATGTGATGAAAACAACAGAAGATCACCAAGTATATCACAATGCAGACAGATATAGCCCAGCCTAACAACAAAATTAAAACACCAAAGGAGACACAGACATTGGAACAACTAATAAAAAGTTTTTATATAACTCTACTAAATAAAATAAGTGGGATGGCTAATAACATAAAGGAGATCAAGAAGACAGTAGAGGAGCATAGAGGAATTTGAAAGAATAAATTTAAAAAATGGAAGATATCACAGAGATGAAAGATTCTGTTGATTAAATAAAAAACATACTAGAGACACACAAAAGCAGATATGAAGAGATGGAAGAAAGAATAAGCAAACTAGAGGACAGGATAATTGATTTCGAAACACTCAAAACAGCAAATGGAAAAATGATGGAAAAATTTGAATTGGATCTCAGGGAAATGATGGGCAAAACAAAGCTCACAAATATAAGAATTGTTGGTGTCCCAGAAGGAGAAGAGATGAGTAAAGGGCTAGGAAGAGTAGTTGAGGATATTTTCCAATAGTTTCCAATAGTTCCAGTAGTTGAGGAAAATTTCCCAACCCTTATAAAGGACATAAATATACAAGTCAAAGAAGCTTAATGAACTCCAAACAGAATAAATCCAAACAGGCCCTCCCTAAGACACATATTAATCAGTCTGTCACCTGTTGAAGAGAAGCAGAAAATTCTGAAAGTGGCAAGAGAAAAACAATCTACTACATACAAGGGAAACCACATAACGCTGAGTTCAGACTACTCAACTAACACCATAGAGATGAGTAGGCAGTGGTATATATGTAAGATCCTGAAAGAGAAATACTTCCAACCAAGAATTCTGTACCCAGCCAAATTGTCCTTCAAAACTGAGAGAGAGATTAAAATTTTCACAGACAAACAAATCCTGGAAGACTTTGTCAACAAGAGATTGGCCCTACAAGAAATACTAAAGGGAGTCTGCCATTTGAAAAAAAGACAGTAGTAGGAGGTCTGGAGGAGGGCACAGAATTGAAGAGTACCAGTAAGGGTAATTTAAAGGATAAAAAGAGACAGAGGAAAAAGAATATATAGATCTGACAAATAAAATAAAAAACATAAGATGGTAGATTCAAGAAACGCCTTTTCAGTAATAACTTTGAATGATAACAGACTAAATTTACCAACTAAAAATTACAGATTGGCAGAATGGATTAAGAAATAAAATACAGCTATATGCTGCTTATAAGAGACTCATCCTAGACATAAGGATACAAGTAGCTTGAAAGTGAAAGGATGGAAAAAGATTTCCCATGCAAGGTACAACCAAAAGGAAGCAGGAGGTAGCTGTACTAATATCAGACAAAAAAGACATTAAATGTAAAGACATCAAAAGAGAAAAAGAAGCACACTATATATTAATTAAACGGACAATTCATCAAGAAGAAATAACAATCATAAACATTTATGCTCCCAATCAAGGAGCTCCAAAGTACATGAGACAGACATTGGCAAAACTGAAAAGAGTGATAGATGTTTCAACAATAATAGTAGAAAACTTCAATACTCCACTCTCTATATAGATAGAACAACCACACAGAAGAGCAACAAGGAAATAGAGAAGTGAAACAACTTGATAAATGAATTAGACCTAACAGACATATATAGGTCATTGCACCCCAACGCAAGGATGTACATTCTTCTCTAGTGCTCATGGAACATTCTCCAGGGTAGATCATATGCTGGAGCACAAAACAGATCTTTATAAATTTAAAAACATTGAAATTATTCAAAGCACTTTCTCTGATTATAATGGAATGAAGCTGGATCTCAATAACCACAAAAGATTGAGAACATTCACAAATATATGGAGATTAAATAATATACTCTTAAACAAACAGTAGGTCAAAGAAGAAATTGCTAGAGAAATTAGTAGCTATCTGGAGATGAATGAAAATGAGAATACAACATATCTGAACTTATGGGATGCAGCAAAGGCTGTATTGAGAGGGAAATTTATTGCCCTAAATGCCTATATTAATAAACAAGAAAGAGCAAAAATCAATGACTTAACTGTTTACCTGGAGGAAATTCAGAAAGAACAGCAAACTAACCCCTAAGCAAGAGGAAGAAGAGAAATGACAAAGATTAAAGCAGAGTTTAAGGAATGGGAGAACAAAAGAACAATAGAAAGAATCAATAAAACCGAAAGTTGGTTCTTTGAGAAAATCAATGAAATTGATGGGCCACTAGCAAGACTGACAAAGAATAAAAGAGAGACAATGCAAATAAACAAAATCAGAAATGAGAAGAGATGCATAACCACAGACCCTGAAGAAACAAAATAAATCATAAGAGAATACTATGAACAACTATATACCAACAAACTAGACAACTTAGATGAAATGGACAAATTTCTGGAAGCACACAAACAAGCTCCACTGATGCAGGAAGAAATAGATCTCAAAAAAACCAATCACAAGTAAAGAGATTCAATCAGTCATCAAAAATCTTCCTACCAAGAAAAGCCCAGGGCCAGATGGTTTCACAGGGGAATTTTATCAAACATTCCAAAAACAACTAACACCAATCTGCTCAAACTTTTCCAAAAAATTGAGGAAAAAGGAACTCTAACTTATTTTATGAAGCTAATATCATTTTAATACTAAAACCAGGTAAAAATGCTATAAGAAAGGAAAACTACAGGTTAATCTCCCTAATGAACATAGATGCAAAAATTCTCAACAAAATATTAGCAAATCGAATCCAACAATACATTAAAAGAATTATGCAGCACGATGAAGTAGGGTTTATATCAGGAATGCAAGGACAGTTCAACACAAGAAAATTAATTAATGTAATGTAGCACATTAACAAATCAAAAGGGAAAAATCACATGATCATCTCAATTGATACTGAAAAAACATTCAACAAAGTTCAACATCCTTTTCTGATAAAAACACGTCAAAAGATAGGAATCAAAGGTAACTACCTCAGTATGATAAAGGGAATGTATGGAAAGCCTATAGCCAGCATCATATTCAATGAAGAGAGAATGAAAGCTTTCCCCCTAAGATTAGGAACCAGACAAGGATGCTCACTGTCACTGATATTATTCAACATTGTACTAGAAGTACTAGCTAGAGCAGTCAAGCAGGACAAAGAAATAAAAGACATCCAAATTGGAAAGGAAGAAGTAAAACTTTCGTTATTTGCAGATGATACTTACTTGGAAAATCCTGAGAAATCTACAGCAAAGTTACTTGAGCTAACAAACATATTCAGCAAGGCAGTGGGATGTACAATTAATGAGCAAAAATCAGTAATAGTTTTATACACAAGCAATGACCTAACTGAGGAGTCAGTTAAGGAAACAATTCCATTCAAAATAACAACTAAAAGAATCAAGTACTCAGCAATGAACTTAACTAGGGATGTAAAGGACTTGTCCACAGAAAACTACATAACATTGCTAAAGAAATCAAAAAGGATCTGAATAGGTGGAAAGACATTCCCTACTCATGGATAGGAAGGCTAAATATAGTTAAGATGTCAATTCTACCCAAATTGATCTA
>PVIY010025610.1:0-16169 GCA_004026745.1 Myrmecophaga tridactyla | reverse complement strand
CTTCTTGAAGAAAATGTAGGGAAACATCTTCAAGACCTAGAAATAGGAGGTAGCTTCCTAAACTTTACATCTAAAGCACAAGCAACAAAAGAAAAAATAGATAAATGGGGACTCCTCAAAATAAATGCTTCAGCGCTTCAAAAGACTTTGTCAAAAAGGTGAAGAGGCAGCCAGCTCAATGGGAGAAAATATGAAATCACATATTGGACAAAGATTTGATATCCTGTATACATAAGGAAAGGCCTCACTCTTTCTAAGCCCAATTCTCCAAGTGAATTGCCCTCATCCCTACATGGGATATGATATCCAGGGGTGAAAGTCTCCCTGACAGCATGAGAGGTGACTCCCAGGGATGAATCCAGACCTGGCATCATGGGATCAACAATTCCATCCTGACCAAAAGGGGGAAAAGAAGTGTAACTAATAAAGTATCAGTGGCAGTGAGAGTTCAAATAGAGTTGAGAGGTTGCTCTGGAGATTGCTCTTACACAAGCTTCAGTTAGACCCTGCTACCTGTCATAACTTGCCAACCCCCAATCAGGACCATTTCAGCCAATCCTAAAGAACACCTAGGGCAATATATAAGATTCCACAAGGGTTCCATGCACTAGAGTAACTTTCCAGAAACCTGCAACCTCCACATGGGTCCCTGGATCAGATAAGTCCTGAAACCTAAAGGGCCCAACCACCTCTCCAGAACAACAGATAGTTTCATCTCCCTACCCCATATTATTGACATAGCCTTCCAACATGAAAAAAGTTAGAATGACCATAGCTCAAACACCTCTAAAGAGAGGGATAGAAAGATCAAAGGTGATGGTGAAGTTATACAGAGAAGATAGGATTTAATAAATGAATATGATTGCTGAATCATTACATTGATAATCTCTTTTAGTCTCCAGTATCTTAGGGCAGCTAGAAATAAAAACCTATAATGGAATTGTGGAATTGTAACCCATAGTAAACTCTGAAATCTGTTCAACTAATTATGGTGCTGTGCTTTGAAATTTATTGCTTTTTTTGCATATATTTTATTTTTCACAAAAAAGAAAAAAGTCAACTGTGATGATAAAAAAATATTTATGCCTTCTAGCTGCCTATATTCTGGAGCAGCTAGGAGGAAAAATTTGAGAGGATCGTATGGTAGCCCATGACAAACTCTGGGATCTGTCCTGTAACTACTTGTTGAAGAGTGCTTTGAAAACTATTGTTTTTTTCTTTCTTTCTTTGGTACGTATGTTATATTATACAATAAAAAAGTTAAAAAAAAAAAAAAGGAGCATCAGACACAAGGTTTTCACAATCACATAATCACATTGTAGAAGTTATATCTTTATACAATCATCAAGAATCAAGGCTACTGAAACACAGCTCAACAGTTGCAGATACTTCACTCTAGCCACTCTAATAAACTATAAAGTAAAAAAGGGATATCTATATAATGCAGAAGAATAACCTTCAGGATAAGCTCTCAACTCTGTTTGAAATGTCTCTGCTGCTGAAATTTTATTTTGTCTCATTTTTTTCTTCCCCCTTTTGGTCAAGTAGGCTTTCTGAATCACATGATGCTGCATCTCAGCTCACCCCAGGAGTCCTGTCCCACATTGCCAGGGAGATTTACACCCCATGGAGTCATGTCCCATGACGGGGGGAGGGCAGTGTGTTCACCTGCCAAATTGGCTTAGAGAGCCACATCTGAGCAATAAAAGAGGTTCTCTTAGGCATAATTATAACTAGGCTTAGCTTCTTCTTTGCAGAAATAAGTTTCATAGGGTCGAACCCCAAGATCGAGGGCTCAGCCTATTGAACTGATTGTCCCCATTGCTTGTGAAAATATCAGGAATTCCCCAGATGGGGAAATTGAATATTTCCTCCTTTCTTCCCAGTCTCCCAAGGGAACTTTGCAAATACTTTTTTATTTTCTTCCCAAAATATTCTGAAATATATGCAGACATCACATATACAAAGCAACAAGATCTCATGCCCTATTCAAGAGTCCATGTACTTATGGCGTTCACATAAACTTACTGTTAATTTGATAAGAAATCAAATAAGATAATATGCTACCCAAAATATAAATTTTGCACCAAATAAACATATCTCCCTTTGGTCTCACACAGAAGCTGAGGCTCATTGGTTATTTAGATCTGTGTTGCTTAATTTCTATTTTTGTGAATTGTCCATATTTCCTTCTCTTATTCATTTCTTTTTTCACTTCCTTGGGTTTGGAAAACAATCATTGCATGGTATGAATCCTTTTAAATTTATTGAGTCTTGTTTTATGGCTGAACATATGTTCTAACTTGGAGAATATCCATGTGCACCAGAGAAGAATTTGCATTCTGGTAGTATTGATTGAATGTGCTGTAGATGTCTGTTAGTTCTAGTTGGTCAAGTCTTCTACTTCCTTGATGATCTCCTGTTAAGTTGTTCTATCTGTGTAGCAGATTGGTGTAAGATGCATCATGGGAACTCAGGCCTAGACACAACAGAAACTTGCAGCAAATTACCTCTTTATT
The DNA here is from genome assembly GCA_004026745.1 of Myrmecophaga tridactyla. NCBI lineage: Eukaryota > Metazoa > Chordata > Mammalia > Pilosa > Myrmecophagidae > Myrmecophaga > Myrmecophaga tridactyla. The sequence continues at coordinate 13,650 of PVIY010025610.1, read as the reverse complement.
ACTTACACAGTGCAAAGAGTCCCAAGGAGCATGAAAAGATCCCTTCATGGCCAGTTGCTTGGGTTAGGGTCAGTTGATGGCAGCTCTGCATGCCTCATTTCCTGTCAAAGAGGAAAGACCAATCTGGGCTGCCCAAGGGTGGGTTGTATGTATATATATATATATATATATATATATATATATATATATATATATATATACACACGCACCAAGAGAAGAGGACCTCCCACTGAGAGTTCCCACCCTGATAAGTGGCTGGAACTGCTTATTCCTTGCTTCCAGGCCTAAGGTATGATCAAACCTTTCCATTAGTCCTAATATCTTCCCCAGACTGTGGAAAAGAAACAAATTGAAACATCTAGATATAATAGAAAAGGACGCAGAGGGTGGCAAGGGCTGGGAGATAGTCCCTAGGTGTGTGGGTGACTTCCCCAGCACTATCTATTATTGAAAACAGGGTTTTGAAGTATTCAGCTGTTATTGTACAAATGTCCACTTCTCCCTTCATTTCTCCATTTCATTTCAGTTTTTGCTTCATGTGTTTTGGGGCACTAGTGTCAGATTTATGTGTATAATATAAAATTCTAATTGTTACTTATTCTTGACAGATTAACTTTTTATAATCACAAAATGTTCATCTTTATCTCTAGTAACAATTTTTGTCTTAAAGTTTATTTTATCTGTTATATTAATAGCAGCTGTCTTTTGATTACTGTTGGTATGGTACATCATTTTTCATCCTTTAACGTTCAGCCTTTTTTGTGTCTTTGTATCTAAAGTGTGTCTCTTGTAGAAAACATACGCTTTTGTCATTTAAAAAAATTGTTAATCATTCTGTCAATCTTTGCCTTTTTGGCATATCTAATCCATTTAGTATTATTGTAATTACTGAAAGTAAAGTTTATGTCTAGCATTTTGCTATTTGCTTTCTTTATGTATTGTGTCCTTTTTATTCCTTTATTTATCCATTCTTGTTTTCTTTTGTTTTCAATAGATGTCCCCTAGTATATCATTTAATTTCCTTCTTGTTTCTTTTACTGTATCTTTTTGAGCTATCATCTTAATAGTTTCCTGGTGACTACAATTAACATCTTTTTTTTGTTTGTTTAATTTTGCATATGGGCAGGAGGCACCAGGGATCGAACTCCAGACCTCCAGCACGGTGGGTCGGAGCTCTGCCTGCTGAGCCATGGCAGCCGCCCTACAATTAACATCTTAATTTATAAAAATCTTTTAAAAAAACCAGTGGCTCAGTGGCAGAATTCTTGCCTGCCATGCCAGAGACCAGGGTTCGATTCCTGGAGCCTGCCTATGCAAGAAAAAAAAAATCTAATTCTGATGAATAGCAATATAATTCCAACAGTGCAGGAAGATTTTGATTCTAACTGCTCCAGTTTTTTTCTTCTTTGTGCTGTTACTGTCATACAGTTTACATCTTTATAGATTTTAGGGTAAACAACAAAGGTTTATAATTATTGTTTTATACAGTGCCATTTAAATCAAGTTGGAAAAAAATGTTGTGGACAAAAAAATGTATTTATGCTCCCTTTTATATTTACCTTTGTAGTTATCTTTACAGTCACTCTTTCTTTATCCATGTAGATTTCAATTGCTGTTTAGTATCCTTTCCTTCAACTAAAAGATTCTCTTTAGTAGAAAATTTTATATAGGCTGAAAATCAGATTTTTTATAAGAGAAATTACACATATCTGGAATCTGGGAGTGCAATAAATGGTTGATATTAATTAGTACCTTGATACCTTTCTCAAGAAACAGAATACAATTTTGGAAAGAGATGATGCATATATATTTTGTCAGTAGCACTCTTTTGTATAATGACTTTTAGGTTTGTTTCAAACCTTTTTATAATATAAAATGTATATGAATAGGTCATTACTAAAATTTATATTCATTGCCTTTTTCTTGTGGCCTTCATTAAGAGAAGTTTAATATATTAACTTGATGGGTTTTTAAGGTATTTTTTTCTTTAATATCACTGAGGCTCAAATACAGAATGGCTCTGTAGTTTCAAAATTCCCCAACACACTGGTTCTTCAATATTAGATGTTTTCTGAGAATGAATTCATCTTGTACTTCAAACTGTCTTTTCTTTTCACCCATAGATAATTCCATCTGTAGATTGTAATTTAAGTGTTTGGATGATTCTACATGCCTATGAGGCTATTTAATTATTTAAGGTGGTAAATACCAGTTTTTAATATAGAGCAAGTAGGTGATGGTGAAGTTGCTCATCCTTCTGTTTTATGTAAATTCTTCAAAACTTTTCAAAGGTCTTGATCTGCTGAATTCAGGTTGGTCTAGTGCAACTAGAATATGAATCACTTAATCTACCTATAGAACATGCAGACATTAACATATTTATTGATATAGAATTTGATTTATAAATTCTCATTAAAAAGTGAGTTTTAATCAACAACTCTACAATTAAGTATCTTCTATTTTCCAAGCAAGGATGATGAGCATTATTAAGGAACACAAAGAAGAATAGAACCTGTTTCCAATGAGCCTGATAGAGATTAAAAACTAGCATGAAGTAAATCCAGAATGATGAGGTAGCTTAAAGCTATATAATATCAGGAAACACTGAAGCATGGGGATATTAAGCCTAGTGATTGGTAACACATAAAATTTGTCTTAAATATTTAAGGAGCTGTCATTTTGTGGCATAGTGATTATACATGGCAAGTTGTTTCTAGCATGGACAAAGTTAGGACTCTGTATAATCTATAAGAAAATAAATTTAAGTAGCTGAAAAGATTATTTAATAGTTAAATATTTACAAATATCAAAGAGACTGCCTCCCAAGCTAGTGAGTTCCCTTTTGTTGGCAAGTTCAAGTATTGGCTGGGTATATACTTGGTGGGATTTATGGAGACAGTTCATATATCATACTAGAAGATGATATATTTGAACTACTTGACCTTTAGTATCTCTCCAAAACCTGGAATTTATTATTCTGTGAGACAAAGTACTAAGAATTATTAAGTTTTAAAACTAATTTTTATACTGGCTCTAGGAAGTAAATTTCAAAAAGGTGAGAGGATATAAGGCAGCTGTGGGCTGAAAGGGACAGAAGTCTTTGTGAATTCAAAACTGGGGCTTAGTGAGTTACAATGTCATACAAGCTATGGGAGCAGGAGAAATTTTGTCAACTGAGAAATACTATACAAGTGTATTTCTTGTATACTAAAAAGTAATTTTTAGTATTTGGTAAAAGTATTACTCTATTTTTACCAAAACACTTGAGATGGCAAGTAGAGTATCAGGAAGCTTGGAAACCAGTAATGACAAGGCCCAAGTTGGGCCAAAAGTGGATGTGGTGGATAATTTTGTGTCAACCTGCCAAGGCTATGGTGTCCAGTTATTTGGTCAAATAGTTGCCTAGGTGTTGCTGTGGAGTTGTTTAAAGGACATTTGTTTATGAACTTTAAGTAAAGGTCCAAGTACTTTAAGTAAGGGAGGGTACCCATAGTAGTGGGGATGGGCCCCATCCAATCACTTGGAGGCATTAAGATAAACACCAAGGATTCCTGGAAGAAATTTTGCTTCAACACTACACTCTATTTTTCTCTGCATTTCCAGCCTGACAGTTCCCCCTAAGAAATTCAGATTCGAGACATCACCATCACTTTTTCTGGAATTTCCAGTGTCTGCCCTGCCTTGTGTAATTAAGATTTGCCAGTCCCTACAATCATGCAAGCCAATTCCATATATATTTTCCAGGAAATGGAAAGTGATGCAAGCAGTTGGCATCAAGGATCAAGGGACAGAACTCTTGTCACCTGGAGAAACTAATAAGAGTAAAGCAACAGCTAAATCCCCAAGGAATTTTTGTATCATCAGCAAATATTAAGATATGAACTGAGATATAGAGCCATATACAAAAGATCCCAAGGAAAAGTCAAAAGCCAAGTTAATACAGCTAAGATATAAGATCAGAGTGACATCGATAAGGAAACTTGCTTCAGAGGATCTAAATTACTAATCTGAGGTCTCTTAGACAATATTCTTACTGGGAAAGTTGGCCTCAGAACCTGGGTCAGAGGTGAGCTATGGCTGAAAGTCAAAGGGTGCTAGTCATGAGGATTGGAAAATAAGAGGGAAAGCAGTTCCCAATAACAGCAAATATATTTTAATGTGTTTGCCCACGCTGATCAATTACTAGAGACTGCATAGAGCATATTACTGAGAAAGACTGAGAAAATGTGTTACTGCTCAGCATTAAACATTGCCACAATCCAATGGTGATTCCTCACATGGGCAAGGGAAAGTGAGGGTCAACATGTGTATTACATAGTTATTTCTGTTCAAGATTATTATAAATTGGAGATAAAATTATGGAATGAATTAGTGACAAAATGTGGTAGATCTCATTTATTGAAGGGTTACAATTTAATATTAGAGGTAACGGAAGTTAGCACAAGCTCATGGCCAACAGAGAAGCACACCGCTGGTGTTGAGCTGGGTTAAGTGAGCAGGTTCTCAAAGACAGGTTGACCAGGACAGCAGCGATTTTTCAACATCTGTGTTTGTGGCTTTCAGTTTCACTCTAGTATAAGATCCCATGCCCTCATGTTGAATTTTCTGGGCAGCAAATTGTAAAAGCAATTGCCAACAAGAATTATTTCATGTACACATAATCCTCTGTGCAGCATGCTGCAAATTTATTCATGATCTTCTCCAGCTAATATGAGGAAACGCATCTGCAGTGCCAAAATGACAGGATGATTTATATAGATTTATATATAAAACTGAAATACACATTAAAATTCTCCTACTTGATCTCTTACTCTGGAATTTGAAGGGGAGTGCAAGGGATGTTTAAAAAAGAAATCTTTCCTCCGGTAAAATGTACAAGTAGGAGATTACCCTTATTGCCCGTGTGAGGTGGAATTTATATGTTGCTTATGGATATACAGATAAAGATGCAGAAGAAATTGTACCAAAATTATGTGTAAAGTAAGCAAGAATTGTGGAATTTTAATTTGAATTAAAGCATATTCTTGTCCAAACCCATTTTATAGATGAAGTAAATGAGGACCAGAGAACTATACTCATCCACAATTCTGAAGCTGTTAGAGGCAGAAACATGACTTCATATTAGATGTGCTGTATGTAAAGCCATTGAGATTTCCTCCTTATAGAATGTAGTCTGCATTTTCCATTTTCTATTTCTTATAGTTATATCAAGATCATCTATTTCTAAGGCTAAAAGTATCAGTTTTTGTTGACTGCATTCATTCCCTTGTGTTCTCCTCCATCACCCCTTGCCAACTACTCTCAGGGGCCAATTTATGCATATCTTTCTAACCCTAAATTTTGCATCTACCTCTTCTCTTTCTATTCATTTATTCTTAAATTTCTTAAATGGACTTCAGTAGGGGCATCCTAATTAGTTTGGTCATTTTTATAGCTTTCCATTTTGTTAAATCCCACAAAGCCAATAATATTTATGTTTATAATATGTATTTTGTATCCTATCTTCCTAGATCAGAAGCCTTCATTGGCATCCAGTTTCCTACTGATTCAAGTACCAAGTCTTTAGCCTCCTTTCAAAGATGGCATTCTACAACATAGACTCAAATCCTGATCTAGTTCATGATGGCTCATTTCATGAGTCAACCTGCCTAGGTAATAGTCTTCAGTTGTTTAATAGAACACTGACCTACCTACCTCTTACTCTGAAAGTATTTTGTAGGTGGGATTAGTATGTATGATAGTTGACTTTAGGACAAGAAGATTATCCTTAACAATGTGAATAGGCCTCATCCTACCAACAGGAGGTCTTAAATGGAGAACTGAGGTTTCAAAAATTAGAAGGAATTCTACCTTCAGACTACAAGCTCCACTTCTCCATGGCCTACAGGCTCAGATAAAAACTTTAACATCAACCGTACTTGATTTTCCTACTTTAACTTGCAGTACAGAATTTGTACCTGCCAGCCCCCACAATCACTTAAGCCAGTTCTTTATAATAAATCTATTAATATGTCTGTGCATTGGATATATATATATATATATATATATATATATATATACACATATAACAGTATACTGTACTGTTCTTCATCTACGTACTCTCCCTCACCAATCTCTTTCTCTTCTTCTCTTCACCACCATCCGAAATGCAAACCTGACACTTGGAGGACTTTCTGGAAAGTATGCAAAGAAACTTACGTGTAGATATAACTGGTGAACATTTTGTATCTCCACAGATAAAGAAAAATTCTAAACTTTCTATTAAAAAAAAGAAGAGGAAGTATTAGAGAAGCACTAGACATCTCATTAGAACAATGTAGTGCTCAAGGACAACGGGGCAATAAACTTCCTCTAGAGTTTTCTGATTTTAAGACTCTGTGACTTACCATGTTAGCCTTTAAGCATGAGGGCAAAATTAAGATACTTTCCAAAATACAGAGATTCAGAAAGCTATTTGACCATGTTTCCTTTTGACTATAAACAATGAAACATGGATGCAAGGAAACAACCTATAAAGAATCCAAGAAAGAAGAGGTCTTGAAAAAGACAGAAACAGATAATGAGTTGGAAGAAAAAAATAAATCACTTGAACCCTTTTTAGCTGACAAAATAATCAAATTAGAGCATGAAATCTGAGGGTTATATGAGAGTGTCTTCAAGAAGAAACTAGCAGGCGTCTGCCGTGGCTCAGCAGGCAAAGCTCCGACCTGCCGTGCTGGAGGTCTGGAGTTCAATCCCTGGTGCCTCCTGCCCATATGCAAATTAAAAAAAAAAGAAGAAAATAGTGTCATACAAAATGAGGGACTATGTTTTCTGTCAAGGTAAAAAAAAAAAAGGTAGTTAGCTATAAACTAGGGTTAAAAAATGAAGATGACAAAAACAAATCAAGGTCCCCAAATGAAATTCTGACGTAATTTCTCAGCAATTGGTGGGGTTTAAAGAACACTGCCTTTTGAAGTAACAGAGTCAAACAAACACTATTTAGGAATTTCAGAGGAAAAGAGAAGGCTGATTGATACTCTCAATTCATATAAAATCACTTTGGATTAATAATAGTCACAAGCTATAATTGCTTTACCAAGATTTTCTTTTCTAGAGTGATTTATCACTTTTTATATAATGACCGCAGTTTTTAAAGTTTCAGAAAATTTTAAATTTTATGGAATCTATAAGAATTAGGAAATTGAGAGGAAAGTTTTACTGTAAGTTCAACAAATTCAATTTTATTTCAGTTTCTTACTTTTCCAATTAATTTGAGTAAAATCAAGTATAATACTTAAAAATATTAACAACTGTTTTCCCATGATTATTCTTTTCTCAATTTTTCAAAATTTTATACTGTAAGTATGTATTATTTTTAAAATAAAAATATTATAAATCATTTTAAGTAAATAAATTTTTATTAAAAATACCAAACACATATCCTTGATGCTTTCATTTAAAGCATTATAACCCAGCATCAGAGGGAGCTCAGAACTTAAAATAGAGATTATGTAGTTTCTTGGTCCATTATGCTGCTTCTTTCTTCCATTTATTAAAAATCAAAAACAGAAATTGCCCCATTTTCTAATTGAATTTAGAGTTTCAATTAATTCTGAGTAAATCTAATGAATACCATTATTAATAATTAATCCAAAATTATTTTCTCCTTTTATTTTAAGGAAAATAAACCTTAAAAGTTTTTACGAAAGTAATGGAAATCCAATAAGGAAAAAACTTGTTCCAAAGACAAGGGAGATGGCAATCCACTTATTAGGGCTTCTTTTCATTTCATTGATTAAACATAAAGCATTTAAACATAGATCAACTTATGGTAAAATATATTTGTGATCATGGAAATAAAAATCCAAGATGTAGAAATGTCAGAAGGTCCTGGATTGGTCAACTGTATGAGAGAAGATTATGAATGTACGTGGTTCGTATTACAGCTCAGCTGGAGATGTGATGGAATCTCAGAAAGAACCCAGTGGAAATTAGGAGGCCAGTGGAACAGGGGGAGTTGGTGGTGTCAGGACTGCAGAACTGGCCCAGTTCTAGAGTAGTTAGATCTAAATTTGAGGGAAGGGAGCTGCAGACCAATTGTTAGAGGATAAAAAGGACAAATGAAGGCTTTGGAGTCTAACAGGACTGGGCTTGATACCAAGCATGTAGCAATTGTGCAATCAAGTTATTTGACCTCTTTACATTATATTTTCCTTATATTCTAAATGGTGATAATCTCTATCTTAATTCTTAACCCATAAATTTGCTGTGAGGTTAAAAAGGAATTGTGCAAGGTGGGCGGCATGGTGCCTGGCGTGTAGCACACACCCAATACACGGCAGCCAGCCATCATCACTACTCTTCTGGTAAGCATTGAGATCACAGAGACCCAGCCTGGCCTGCAGGGGCTGACTGACAGGAATTCCAGGTAGTGGAATTAGACAGGTAGCATTGTTCCAGAGGATCAATTCTTGCAGAGCAAAGGAATTTAAAGATGGGTAAGAGTATGTGCTGATGGGATGCTCAGCCAGAAAGTAAGCTTTATGAAATCAGTGCACACAGGAAGTACTGAAAACAAGACTGGAAATTGTTGAGCCCAAGGGTCCCCAATTTCCTCTAGGCACACTGGCTACTGGATCTATGACTAAGATACTTTGTTTTTAGTACTCAGTCAACTCAGAGTGGGGTTGGGTCTCATAATGTCCTCTAGGCTTTCTCAGGTTCAGCTCAAAATTCAGTTGAACTAAATTTACAAGTAGTGACTCTTTTTTTTTCTGTTTTTTTTAATTAAAATTAAAAAATATATATATAACAACAAGTGCAAACATTCTTAACTTTTGATCATTCCATTCTACATAATCAGTAATTCCCAATATCATCACATAGTTGCATATTCATCACCATGATCATTTCTTAGAACATTTGCATCAATTCAGAAAAAGAAATAAAAAGACAACAGAAAAAAATTCATAATACCATACCCCTTACCCCTCCCTTTCATTAAACACTAGCATTTTAATCTAAATTTATTTTAACATTTGTTCCCCCTATTATTTATTTTTATTCCATATGTTTTACTCATCTGTTGATAAGGTAGATAAAAGGAGCATCAGACACAAGGTTTTCACAATCACACAGTCTTGGGGTTTGTCCATATGAAACTTAACCCCACAAAGGATAGGTCAAGCCTACTTAAAATTAGATGTAATTGTTACTCCCAAGAGAACCTCTTTGTTGCTCAGATGTGGCCTCTTTTTCTCCAGTCAATACAACAAGCAAACTCACTGCCCTCCCCCTGTCTATGTGGGACATGACTTCCAGGAGTGTGGACCTTTCTGGCAATGTGGGACAGAAATCCTAGAATGAGCTGAGACTCAGCATCAAGGGATTGTGAAAACCCCTAGAATGAGCTGAGACTCAGCATCAAGGGATTGAGAAAACCTCGACCAAAAGGGGGAAGAGTGAAATGAGACAAAGTGTCAATGGCTGAGAGATGACAAACAGAGTCAAGAGGTTATTCTGGAGGTTACTCTTACACGTTAAATAGATATCACCTTGTTAGTCAAGATGTAATGGAAAGGCTGGAGGGAACAGCCTGAAAATGTTGAGCTGTAAGTAGCCATGTTTCTTGAAGATGATTGTATAATGATATAGCTTTCACAATGTGACAAGTAATGACTCTTAATTGTATATTTGAGTGATTAATGAAGTTTAAAATATGTATTTATACCTGGGTCCTACTGGGCATTTTAACAAGTAGTTATAGAACAGATTTTAAAGTTTGGTATGGGTTACAGTTCCATGATTGTTATAGAATAAGTAATAGAATCACTTATTCTTGATTCTAATTCCAGGAATGTCTTTTTCTTGGGTTCAGTATCAAGTTCTAATTTAATTCAGAACTAATACATGCCACATTTTAGAGGCTATGAGATAGCTCTTTATATTAGACAACTTCATACAACAAACCCTGAAGAAGATAATGTTACGGTTCCTCCAAATGGGATGAGAGTGTTTTCAAGCTTGGTTCATGGGTGTTCTTGTTTTATTGTTCCATCCAATAAGGATAAATGTTTCCCTACTGATGATACTCCTGGGTTTAATGTCTATAATATTAGCAGATTTTTGTGTACATTTTTATCCACATTCCACACTAACATACATTTATTTGGGTTTTTTTTTATTCCATTCAGTTTTCCAATAAATGTTTAAGTAAGCCAAAATGACTTCTAACTCATTCTTATCACATAATTCCTGACCTGCTTTCCACATTTCCCTTGCAGAGCATCCCCCAGCGTTCCAGTCTAGGTTGAGGCTGGCTAGTGAGTGGCATGTCAGTTTGTCTGTTTAAAACCCCCAAGTCTGTGTGATGTGGTCCACAGTCTGTTCATTTACTCATCATTGCATATGGCCCAGTGACAGCCGTTAGCAACTTAATTCATCATTACAGTTGGGTGGTTGACAAATGACAGATGTCAGTTAGAAATGGCTCTCGTAAACATGGCCAACCAATCACTAGCCACTCACAAAAGGTGGGAACAAGATCCCAGCCAACAGATGGCTTGTCTTGTCTTGATTAGGCAATAATTAAACATTTTGGCTAGAAATCTCCATTTTTAGTTTCCATTAAGAAGTGTCACTCAATCCCATATGCACTGGTTCATTCAATCCCAAAACATTCTTTCACTGTCACTCAGACATTTGACAATAGTTAGAACAAGCACATTTTCAGAGGGATTCTGATCAAACTAACTCCAGAAAGTCAAAAGATGAAACTAGTAATTCTTAATACATCACAGAAAAAACAACTGTATGATACATAGCAGCTTTATGAAAATCAGAAGTGGTTTTAATAGAATACTCATTGTTTCCTTTTAAAAAAGGAAAGGCAGTTTATTTTCCTTACAGTTTTCTTTATATTATTCCTAATATTTATGTTTCAAGAAGATTGTTCTTTTTCCCAATTGGAATTCTCCATCTGATTATTTGTGTAAAGATATCATACCATGTACTTTGGCCACAGGCATGGTATTTCAGATTTGGTCCTATTAACTCATTGCAGAACACAGGACTGTGATTGAAAGGATTAACTTCATTCAGATGAAAAAGAGGCAACTTTAACTGGCAAACTCTTCATATGAATACTTCATTTAGACCCACTTCTAGGGACTCTTTGCTTTGTGATAATTTTTTCTATTACACATAATTTTTTGAGTGGGGGGGCAGATTTTTGTTTCACAAACATAAAAAGCATCTTAAATCCCAGACATATATGCCCAATGGAGGAATAAATGCCTAAATAAAAAGACTATAGAATATTTTAACATAAAAATAGGAAAGATGCTATTAAAAGGGCAAAGTCTTGTGTATTTAGTTCTTGACTACTAGTAAAGGAACTTTTTCCAAGGCAAATGGTAATGTTTGAAAAAAATCATGCAGACTAGATCTTTCCTGAAAGGAAAAATATCTCTTCAAAGGTCTGAATTTCTTTGTTCAATGAGGGTTCTAGAGAAAAAAATATATATACTTACAATGAAATCCTATCCATGATTTATTAAACAGAAAACCTGTTTATGTATTAAATGATGATTTATCAACATTCTTGCATTCATCAAACCCTGTGTACGACAGAATCTTGATTAACTTTAAGATTTTTTTTTTCTTAAAGAAACATATGGCACACAGAGTCATGAATTAGTAAAAATATACCTCTGGAACTGTATTGTATATCTGCTCCTTCTTCATGGTATAACCAGAACACTAGTCCCACACCCCTTACATCTGTAGTAACACACGGTGCAATGACGATTGGCAGGATGGAACCTCATAACTCCCATCACACATGGAAAAGATATGTACCATGGAGATCTCAACCCCTGGATCCTGGGCAGAAAAAGAAGAGATACACTTTTAAAAATCTATGTGAAACCAAGACAGAGAATACTACTAGTATGTGTTAATAAGACTATAAATGCTGCAGGTGCTCAGCATTTTGCTTTAGAGCTGAGCTTGTTTGTAATATTAAAATTTACTCAAGAGTTCTCACCACTGGGCTAACATTAGAAATTTTTATTTCGCTAGTGGAAATTTAAGCAGCTCACTTTAGTAATGATCTCTGTAATCCATATATTTGTAATCCAGATATTTGAAAATTAAGTCATTTCAATCAAGTAATTCAAAGAAGTCATTACAAATAATATTGAAAAGTAATGTGCAATAATTTACTCTGTGGACCTTAGCTTTAAATATTTTTATTTAATTGAAATTCCTAATTGTGAGAAACCATAGAAAATTAGTTTATAAAAAATGTAGATGTGTATAAATAATTAATTTCTAGATGCCTATTCTTTATAGACGCTCTGTTGGCTTTTGTGATGGAATGACGTCAGAAAACGTAGATTCAAATCTAAGCTTTGTTCCTGCTTAGTCCTACAGTTGGTACAACTGTATTATTTTGCATTCTCTGAGGAGTACTGCCTGTACCAAGGATATGGGTGCAGATGATTTATTAGGAAGAACTCCCAGGAGTCTGGGAAGCCTGTAAGGGGAAGCCAAGCAAGTGTGCAATTTCGGATAAAAATCCAGAATCATTGATTCTTCAGGGAGCTCTGATGAGTGTGTCTGGCCTCAAGACAAAGAACTGGGCATCTGTACTAACATGCCAGTCACTGGCCATATGCCTCTGGTGGTGGGGGAGAAGGGGTGGTGGTGCTTTAATTTCCCAGCCCTCAGGTTCTCTTAACTGGTGGGGTGGTGAACTTAGTAGTGCCCAGAGGCAGTGCTCTGGAGATGGCTGATGTGAGCCAATGAAGGACAAGCGCACAGAAGCCCAGAGGAGGCTGTACAGAGCTGGTGAAAGATATATGGAGGCTGTACAGAGCTGGTGAAAGGTATATGGAGGCTGTACAGAGCTGGTGAAAGGTATATGGAGGCTGTACAGAGCTGGTAAAAGGTATATGGAGGCTGTACAGAGCTGGTAAAAGGTATATGGAATCTCAGTTATCTGGGGGCTGGGGTGGGTAGGTATTCAACTGCCTGCTACAATGACCTTGGGGAAATTACTCTCACTGTGAAAGCAGATTCCTTATGTGCAAGAAAACTGCTGTTCAGGGTTGGGCAATGCTATTTGGAGGATTAAATGGGATAATATTCTGTGAAAACTCCAGATACAGAATATACTATGTATACATAATATACTAATCAAATATGCTATGTAATTAAGGATGGTTACTTTCCCTCCATACTTCCTAAAGTAAACTGTCTTCACATACCTTTCTGCTGCTTAGGAATTTTCAGTGTTCTTTGTGTCCTACAGAAAACACCTTATTTTGGCATTCAAGGTCAATTATCAACGTGAATCCAACATTTTTCTCAATCACCCGCATAGATCAAAGCAGTTTTACCTGAAGTTCTTTGAGTCCGTGATGCCCATTGTGCTGGTTTGAACAGAAGTATGCCCCCTAAGAAAGGCCATGTTTTAATATAAATTTCATAAAGGTAGAATAATCTCTATTCAATACTGTATGTTTGAAACTGTGATTGGATCATCTCCCTGGTTGATGTGATTTAGTTAAGAATGGTTGTTAAACTGGATTAGGGGATGACATGTCTCCACCCATTTGAGTGGGTCTTGATTAGTTTCTGAAGTCCTATAAAAGAGGAAACATT
>PVIY010025609.1:0-36467 GCA_004026745.1 Myrmecophaga tridactyla | reverse complement strand
AAAAAAAAAAAAAAAATCAGAAAACAACTGCAGTAGAGGATGTGAAGAAAGAGGCACACTTATCCCCATTGATGGGAATGTAAACTGGAAGGCAGTTTGGCAGTTCCTCAGGAAGGTAAGTATAGAATAGCCATATGATCCAGCAATCCCATTACAAGGTATACATTCAGAGGAACCAAAGACAAGGACACAAATGGACATTTGCACACTGATGTTTACAGCAGCATTATTTACGATTGTCAAGAGATGGAAACAGCTCAAATGTTCATCAACAGATGAGTGGCTAAACAAGCTGTGGTAGATGCATTCAATGGAATATTATGCAGCAGTCATGAAGCATGACTGTATGAACCTTGAGGACATTATGCTGAGTGAAATTAGCCAGAAACAAAAGGACAATACTGTACGGGCTCACTGATATGAACTAATATTTATAAGTGAACTTTCAGAACTAAAAGAACACAGATTATTAGGAGACAGAAAGAGGATAGAGATTGAGCATTTGGTGCTGAAGAATACAGATTGTGCAACAGGACTGATTATAAAAATTCAGAAATGGATACCTGATGGTAGCACAATAATGTAAGTACATTGAATGAAGCTGACTGTGAGTATGGTTGAGGGAGAAGGGCTAGGGACATTATGAAACCAAAAGGAAAGACAGAGGATAAAGACAGTATATCTTAGGAATACCTAGAGTGGACAACGATGGTAATTAAGTGTACAAATATAAAAACATTTTGCATGAAGTCCCTTTTGAGGAATGATGAGAAAGGGGGAAAATTCAACTTCCCCAAGTTGAATTCTTGATATTCTCACAAGCAGTGTGGACAACCAAAGCTATAGGCTGAGACCTCAGTCTTGGGGTTTGTTCATAGGAAACTTAACCCCACAAAGGACCGGTCAAGCCTACTTAAAATTTAGGCCTAGGAGTCACCCCCAAGAGAGTCTCTTTTGTTGCTGAGATGTGGCCTCTCTCTCCAGCCAACACAACAAGCAGACTCACCACCCTGCCCCTGTCTACATGGGACATGACTCCCAGGAGTGTGGACCTTCCTGGCAACGTGGGACTGAAATCCCAGAATGAGCTGAGACTCAGCATCAAGGGATTGAGGAAAACCCTAGAATGAGCTGAGACTCAGCATCAAGGGATTGAGAAAACCTTCTTGACCAAAAGGAGGAAGAGTGAAATGAGACAAAATAAAATGTCAATGGCTGAGAGATTCCAAACAGAGTCGAAAGGTTATCCTGGAGGTTATACTTATGCATTAAGTAGATATCACCTTCTTATTCAAGATGTAGTGGAGAGGCTGGAGGGAACTGCCTGAAAATGTAGAGCTGTGTTCCAGTAGCCATGTTTCTTGATGATGATTGAATAATGATATAGCTTTCACAATGTGACTGTGTGATTGTGAAAACCCTGTGTCTGATGCTCCTTTTATCTACCTTGTCAACAGACGAGTAGAACATATGGAATAAACATAAGTAATAGGGGGAACAAATGTTAAAATAAATTTAGTTTGAAATGCTACTGATCAATGAAAGGGAGGGGTAAGGGGTATGGTATGTATAATCTTTTTTTTTTTTTCTGTTTTCATTTTATTTCTTTTTCTGTTGTCTTTTTATTTCTTTTTCTGAATTGATGCAAATGTCCTAAGAAATGATCATGATGATGAATATGCAACTATGTGATGATATTGTGAATTACTGATTATATATGTAGAACGGAATGATCATATGTTAAGAATGTTTTTGTTCGTTTGTTGTTAAATTTTTTTTAAATAATAAATCAAACATTTTGCATGAGGGAGAATAAATGAATATAAATTTTGCAAGGTGTTGAAAATGGACAGTATACAGGAAAAAGTACAATCAAAACAAGTTAGGGTCTAGAGCCAAGAGTAATACTGTAAAATGCTTCTACTAAATGTAACTAAATGTCAACAAGTGGGGGCATGGGGGAGGGGTATGTTCACAATTCGCAATGGATGGAGGTGGCCTAAGGGTACAACTGAGAGATGAAAGGGGGGAACTCTATTATTTTACATATACTAGATTACTGAGCAGCTGCAGTTAAGAATGAAGTTGTGAGGCATGCAACAAGGTGTATGAACTTTAAAGACAGTATGTTGAATGAAAGGTCAGAAACAAAAAGTCAAATATTATCATGTCTCACATGTAACTATCATGTAATGGACAAACTATAAAATACAAACTCAGAGAGCTGAAGTCAAGAGAATGGGTTATCAGGTTGGGGCCTATTTAAAGGGTCCGAGATTGTAAGCTCTTACAGCAGTCATATATTTAGAAGTTCAAAGCGGTATTTTAAAATTCTGAGACACTGAACTATTTGTATATAACCTGGTTGTTCCGAGAAATTTTGGGTATTTATGTGACACCTGAAACTCAAGAGTTAGAGCACTGAAGCTATAAAAGTCAACATCATATCATTCAGCAACTGTTAAAAAAAAAAAAAAAAGGTGAAAAAGTAATCAGACTTCATCTAAAGATATGAATGATATTGCTCTGGATAGGACTCAGGTAAATCAGAATACTGGGTAAAGGCTGATTTGACCCACATTTTCACACTTCATCCTCTGCATGAGAACAAAGGGAGAGAAGCTCATTTGGTGCAAAATTTGTATTATGGGTAGCACATTATGTCATTTAACCTGTATGGTCAATTTACTTGAACACCATAATTACATGGAATCTTGAATAGGGTGTGAGATCTTCTTGGTTTGAATAGGTTAGTGTGATGCCCCGATATATTCCAGAGTAATTTGGGCAGAGAATAAAAAAGTATTTGCAAGGTCCCCTTGGACAACTTGGGGGAAAAAGAAGGAAACATTAAACTTCCCCATCTGGGGAATTCCTGATATTCTCAGAAGCAGTTGAGACAACTGTTCTAGTTTGCTAGCTGCTGGAATGCAATATACCAGACATGGAATAGCTTTTAAAAGGGAGAATTTAATGAGTTGCTGGTTTACAGTTCTAAGGCCGAGAAAATGTCCCAACTAAAACAAGTCTATAGAAATGTCCAATCTAAGGCATCCAGGGAAAGATACCTTGGTTCAAGAAGGCCGATGAAGTTCAGGATTTCTCTCTCAAGTGAGAAGGCACATGGTGAACACAGTCAGGGCTTCTCTCTCAGTTGGAAGGGCACATGGAGAATACGGCGTCATCTGCTAGCTTTCTCTCCTGGCTTCCGGTTTCATGAAGCTCCCCGGGAGGTGTTTTCCTTCTTCATCTCCAAAGGTCGCTGGCTGGTGGACTCTCTGCTTCGTAGTGTTGCTCTCTCTGAATCTCTCATTCTCCAAAATATTTCCTCTTTTATAGGACTCCAATAAACCAATCAGGACAGAAACGGGTGGAGACATGTCATCCCCTAATCCAGTTTAACAACCATTCTTCACTAAATCACATCACCCAGGGAGATGATCTCATTACAGTTTCAAACATACAGTATTGAATAGAGATTATTCTACCTTTATGAAATGGGATTTATATTAAAACATGGCTTTTCTTTAGGGGGCATACTTCCTTTCAAACCAGCACAACAACGAATTCAAGAGGCTGAGCCCTCAATCTTGGGGTTCAACTCTATGAAGCTGATTCCTGCAAAGGTAAAGCTAAGCCTACTGATAATTATGCCTAAGACTCACTTTCAGAGAACTTCTTTTGTTACTCAAATGTGGCCTCTCTAAGCCAATTCAGCAGGTGAACTCACTGCCCTCCCCACTAGGAGGGACATGACTCCCTGGCAACGTGGACCTGACTGCAGAGGATGAGTTGGGACCTGGTATCATGGGGATAAGAAAGCCTTCTTGATAAAAAGGGGGAAGAGGGCGGGCCACGGTGGCTCAGCAGGCAAGAATGCTCGCCTGCCATGCCAGAGGACCCGGGTTTGTTTCCCGGTGCCTGCCCATGCAAAAAAAAAAAAGGGGGGGGAGAGAGAAATGAGATAAAATAATGTCTCAGTGGCTGAGAGATTTCAAATAGAGTCGGGAGGTTATCCTGGAGGCTATACTTTTTTTTTTTAAAGGATGGCTTTCACTTTATTTATTTTGATTTTTTTTCACATTTTAAAAAATTTATTTATTAAACATAACCACATATAAACACAAACATTCTTACATATGGTCATTCCTTTCTACATATATAATCAGTAATTCAAAATATCATCACATAGTTGCATATTCATCATGATCATTTCTTAGAACATTTGCATCAATTCAGAAAAAGTAATTAAAAGAAAACAGAAAAAAAATTCATACATACCATACTCCTTTCATTGATCACCAGCATTTCAACCTACTAAATTTATTTTAACATTTGTTCCCCTTATTATTTATTTATTTTTAATCCATATGTTTTACTCGTAAATAAAAGGAGCTTCAGACACAAGGTTTTCACAATTGCAAAGTCACACTGCGAGAGCTATATCATTATACAATCACCTTCAAGAAACATGGATACTGGAACACAGCTGCACATTTTCAGGCACTTCCCTCCAGCCTCCTGGAGGTTATTCTTATGCATTATATAGATATCCCTTTTTAGTTAATGGTGTATTGGAGTGGCTGGAGGAATTGAGGAATTATCTGAAATTGCTGAACTATGTTCCAACAGCCTAGATTCTTGAAAAGGACTTTGTAACTATGCAGTTTTTAAAATGTGACTGTGAAAACTGTCTGATGACACCTTGTGTCTGATGTTCCTTTTTACCAGGGTATGGGTGGATGAGTAAAAAAATAAGGAAAATAAATAAATACATAATAAGGGGAGATAAAGGGCAAAAATTGGGTAGATTGAAATACTGTTAGTCAATGAGAGCAAGGGGTAAGGGGTATGGGATGTGTGAGTTCTTTTTTTTTCTTTTTCTGGAGTGATACAAATGTTCTAAAAACAATCATGGTGAACACACAACTATGTGATGATATTGAGAGCCACTGATTGTATAATACAGTTGTACTATATGTATGTGCAGATTTCTCAATAAAAACATAAAACAAAAAAACCCAAGGACAAACCAAAATCAAGGACTTATTCACACCTAGAGAATTCAGAGAAAGAAGAGGAAACTAATCCAAAAGCAAATAAAAGAGAAATAACAAAGATTAAAGCAGAAATAAACAAACTGGAGAACAATAAAACAATAACAATACAAAGAATCAAGAAAACACAAAACTGGTTCTTTGAGAAAATCAGTAAAATTGATGGACCCTGTTTTAGTTTGTAAGCTGCTGGAATGCAATATACCAAAAACAGAAGAGCAAGTTTACAGTTCAAAGACCATGAAAATGTCCAAAGTAAGACATTCAGAGAAAGATAACTCCAAAAAAAAAGGGTTGATAAAGTGCAGGGCTTCTCTCTCAGTTGGCAGGGCACATACTGAATGAGGATTAAAGAAAATGGTTTTTCTGTGGTACACAAGTTTCAAACTTGCACAGACCCCTAGTTAGACCAACAAAGAAAAAAAGAGAGGATGCAAATAAACACAATCAGAAATGAGAAGAGGGGTCTTTACCCCAGATCATTAGAAATTTAAAAAATCATAAAGGAATATTATGAACAACTATATGCCAACAAACTAGACAACTTAGATGAAATGAAATCGATAAATTCCTAGAAACACAGAACTACCTACACTGACTCGAGAAGAAATAGACCTCATGAAGCAATTACAGTAAAAAGATTCAATCAGTCCTCAAAATTCTTCCCACAAAGAAAAGCCCTGGACCAGACACCTTCCCAGGGGAATTTTATCAAACATTCCAAAAAGAAATAATTCCAATCCTGCTCAAATCCTTCTAAACAACTGAGGGAAAAGGAAAGCTACGAAACTCATTTTATGAAGCTAACATCACTATAATACCAAAACCAGATAAAGATGCTACAAGAAAGGAAAACTACAGACCAATCTCCCTTAGGGACAAAAATGCAAAAATTATCAACAAAATACTAGCAAATTGAATCCAACAATACATTAAAAGAATGGATTTTGTCAAAAAAGTGAATAGACAGCCAGCTCAGTGGGAGAAAATATTTAGAAATCATGTATCAGATAAAGGCTTGATATCCTACGCATATAAAGAAATAATAAAGCTCAAGTACAAATGAACAACGCAATTTAAAAACTGGCAGAGGATATACATAGACACTTTTCTGAAGAGCAAGTACAGATGGCTAAAAAGCACATGAAGAGATGCTCATTTTCATTAGGAATCAGGGAAATGCAAATCAGGATGACAATGAGATATCAGCTCACACTATAAGAATGGATGCTATTAAATAAACAGATAAGTATATATGTTGGAGAGGATGTGGAAAAATTGGAACACATTCACTGTTGGTGGGAATGTAAAATGGTGCAGCCCCTGTGGAAGACAGTTTGGCAAGTCCTCAGAAAACTAACTACTGAGTTGACCTATGACTCAGCAATACCAATACTCTGGATATATCCAGAAGAGCGGAAAGTAGTGACACAGATATTTGCACACCAATGTTCATAGTGACACTTTTCACAATTGCAAAAAAATGGAGACAATCCAAATGCCCATGAAAAGATGAGTGATAAACAAAATGTGGCATATGCATATGATGGAATATTAGGTAGCAGTAAGATGAAATGAGGTCCAGAAGCATATGACAATGTAGATGAACCCTGAGGATATAATGTTGAATGAAATAAGTCAGACACAAAAGGATAGATACTGCATGGTTCCACTCTTATGACTCTGGTAAAGACCAATGAAACTGTCTAAAATTGAGAGTGCTATTGATTGTACAACCAAGTGAGGATACTATAAGACATGGTTTATTTTGGACATTGTCCATGATGCTCAACAGATGGAGGTAACTGAAGGGTACAATGACTGAGAAGTAGAATGGTGAACTGTGATACATTTATGTGATGGAATATGGAGGATGTTGAGAGGCATGCAACAAACTCAATAACCTTGGGGACAGTGTGCTGTGTAACATAATCCAGAAACAAAAGAACAAATATGCTAAGGTATCTTTCAGAAATACTTACAAGAAAATTGGAGCCTAGACTATAGGCCCTTACAGCAGCCACACTGAGTCTGAAGTTGGAATCGTATTTCTGGAGGCTGAGAGGCTGAGCTGTATGTGTGTCAGGTAGTATTTCCCTGGGAGTTTGAGTAACTCTGTGACAGCTGGGACCCACAGATGGAGGGTCCCAGGTCTGCAGATTAGCACAGCTATGCATAACAGTTAAAGTAACCAAAGGGGAGTTAGGCCTCAATTAGAGTTAAAAAAAAAAAACAACAAAAAAATACGAAGCCAATCTAACTGGGTCTAAGGTAAATCAGAATACAGGGTAAAAGATGATAGTGTATGTCGACTTTCACCTACTGTATAGGACCAAAGGCAGAAAGATTTATTATGTCTAGAATCTAGATTTTCTCTAACACATAATCTAAATCAAACTGTCTGGACAGCTCATTTGAATGACCCAGATGCCTGTGGTCCAGAGTAGGAATGAGGCCATGTAGTTCTGGGTAGCCTGAAGTAATGCCAGGACACATTTCAGACTGTGGTGGGCTGATAACTGGGAAGTGTTGGTGAAGTCACTTGAGGGTCCAAAGGAAAAAAATATATATATATGGAACAATTGAACTTTCCCATCTGGGAAGCCCAAGATACCCCTCTCAATCATTGGGGACTCCCAGGAAAATGGGCCAAGCCCTAGATTTTGAGGCTTACCCTTAGGAAACTGTTTCTGTGGGGGAGAAGCCAAGACCGTCCATGGCAAGGCCTGGGAGTCGCTTCCAGAAAGCCTCTTTGTACGAAGCCAGGTTCTGGGGGACAATGTTTTTGACACCTTTACAAAGTTTTGTGGAAATAGTAAGTATAGAAATGTTGGCTGGTTGTTGTGAGATACACTCTATACATTAATGAGTGAAAGGGATGGGCTTAAGGCTTCAAACGAGAAGCTTAAGCACCATCTGACAGATGTAGATATTTCTGTGTGTCCTGAAGGAAAATCTTATTTCCTATAGATGTAGACTTAAGATCTCTGAAAATCAGACTCAGAATCTTACTGTTAGAGTAGGAACTTTACAACATAAACTAAAATCTCAATCTTGCATGGTGTCTGCCATTAAAGTTAGGGCACTGACTGGAAAGGAGTGGGACCCTGAAAAATGGGATGGTGACATATGGATTGATAATGATGTCCGTGGGTGAGGGTGAAACCTTAGGTCATGCTGAGTCTTCTCTAGATAATCCTCTATTAGTCTGCCCTGAGGACACAGCCACCCCACCTCCAGCCTGCCTTGAGGAGTTGGCTACCCAAACATCATGTGAAGGGATTAGCCCTAGAGTCATTAATCCTTTTTCACCATATGAAACTGCAAATGAATGCCCTGAAGCAAAAGGCTCGGAAGATACTTCTAATTCTTTTCATGACCCACCCCCACCACCCCTCATTTCTTCCAGACCTATAACTAGACTAAAGTCCCAACAGGCCCCTAAAGGTGAGGTACAAAGTATAACACATGAGAAGGTATGTTATACTCCAAAAGAACTGTGTGAGTTTCCCAATTTATACAGACAGAAATCAGGGGAATATGTGTGGCAATGGATTTGAAGGGTGTGGGATAACAGTGGGAGAAATGCAAGGCTGGATCAGGCTGAATTTATTGATATGGGCCCACTAAGCACAGATTCTGCATTTAATGTTATAGCTCGAGGGGTTAGAAAAGACATTAACAGTTTGTTTGGATGGTTGGCTGAAACATGGATCAAAAGGTGGCTGACATTACCTGAGGTTGAAATGCCAGAACTGCCCTGGTATAATGTAAACAAGGGGATCCAGAGGCTTAGAGAGACTGGAATGTTAGAATGGATTTATCATGCAAACTCTGCTCTTACACCCCAGGAATGTCTGGAGGATGCACCTTTTACCAGAACAGTGAGAAATAAATTTGTGAGACTAGCACCATCATCTCTGAAGAGCTCTGTAGTTGCACTTCTCTAGGTCAGATATTACTGTGGGAACTGCTGTCACTGAGCTGGAATCCTTAAACACAATGGAGATGACCAGATCCTGAGTTGGCAGAAGCCAGATGGCAGCACTTAATCACCAAAGACAGGGTGGACGTGGCTATTATAATAGACAGCAAACTCAAAGCAAGAGTCAAAATTATATGACTCACAGAGATTTGGGGTGTTGGGTAATAGATCATGGGGTACCTAGAAATACAATAGATGGGCAGTCTACTTAATTCTTGTTTGAGCTGTATAAACAAAAGAGTTCTAGGTCAAGTGAACAGAAGTCTAACTTGAATTACAAAAAGACAGAGTCACAGTCCCTTAAACAATTTCCAGACTTGAGACCGTTTACAGACCCAGGGCCCCTTAAATGAAGGGGAGGACAGGTCTCTTTGGGGGAGAACCCTGTTACAGTACCACAAATCTACACTGTTACATCTTCCTCCAAGCCTTCTCCAAGGAGACTGATGGCCTTTTACCAGGGTAACTGTGCATTAGGGAAAAGGAAATGAAGAGATATTTGGGGGATTATTAGACACTGGTTCAGAAGTGACATTAATTCCAGGGGACCCAAAACATCACTCTGGTCCACCAGTCAGAGTGGGGGCTTATGGAGGCCAGGTGATCAATGGAGTTTTAGCTCAAGTCTGTCTCACAGTGGGTCCAGTTGGGCCCCAGACCCATTCTGTGGTTGTCTCCCCAGTTCCAGATTGCATAATTGGAATAGACATACTCAGCAACTGGCAGAAACCCCACACTGGTTCTCTAACTCATGCAGTGAGGGCTATTATGGTGGGAAAAGCCAAGTGGAAGCCACTAGAACTGCCCCTACCTAGCAAAATAGTAAATCAGAAGCAATACAGGTTTCCCGGAAGGATTGCAGAGATTACTGCCACTCTTAAGTACTTGAAGGATGCAGTGGTGGTGATTCCCACCACATCCCCATTCAACTCTCCTATCTGGCCTGTGCAGAAAACAGATGGGTCTTGGAGGATGACAGTGGATTATCGTAAGCTCAACCAGGTGGTAACTCCAATTGCAGCTGCTGTTCCAGATGTGGTATGATTGCTTGAGCAAATCAATACATCCCCTGGTACCTGGTATGCAGCTATTAATCTGGCAAATGCGTTTTTCTCAATAGCTATTAGTAAGAACCACCAGAAAGTTTGCTTTCAGCTGGCAAGGTCAGCAATATGCTTTCAGTGTCCTACCTCAGGGGTATATCAACTCTCCAGCCCTATGTCATAATCTTCTTGGCAGGCAACTTGATCTTTTCTCCCTCCCACAAGACATCACACTGGTCCATTATATTGATGATACCATGTTGACTGGACCTAGTGAGTAAGAAGTAGCAACTACTCTAGACTTACGGGTAAGGCATTTGCATGTCAGAGGATGGGAGATAAATCCAACAAAAATATAAGGGCCTTTCCACCTCAGTGAAATTTCTAGGTGTCCAGAGTGTAGGGCATGTCGAGATATCCCTTCTGAGGTGAAGGATAAGTTGCTGCATCTGGCCCCTTCTACAATAAAAAAAGAGGCACAACGCCTAGTTGGTCTCTTTGGATTTTGGCGGCAACACATTCCTCATTTGGGTGTGCTACTCTGGCCCATTTATTGAGTGACCAGAAAAGCTGCTAATTTTGAGTGGGGATCTGAACAAGAGGAAGTTCTGTGATGAGTCTAGGCTGCTGTACAAGCTGCTCTGCCACTTGGACCATATGATCCAGCAGATCCAATGGTGCTGGAAGTGTCAGAGGCAAATAGAGATACTGTGTGGAGCCTTTGGCAGGCCCCTATAGGAAAACAACCAGACTCTTAGGATTCTGGAGCAAAGCCTTACCATCTGCTGCAGATAACTACTCTCCTTTTGAGAAACAGCTTTTGGCCTGCTACTGGGCCTTAGTAGAGACCAAATGCCTAACCTTGGGCCACCAAGTTACCACGAGACCTGTATTGCCTATCATGAGCTGGGTGTCATCTGACCCACCAAGCCATTTCTATCATAAAATGGAAATGGTGTATACGAGATAGGGCCAGAGCAGGTCCTAGAGGCACAAGTTACATGAAGAAGTGGCCCAAATGCCATGGTCTTCACTCCTGCCACATTATCTTCTCTTTCCCAGACCAGACTACAGCCTCTTGGGGAGTTCCTTACAGTGAACTAACTGAGGAAGAGAAAACTCGGACCTGGTTTACAGATGGTTCAGCAAGATATGCAGGTACCACCCAAAAGTGGACAGCTGCAGCACTACAACCCCTTTCTGGGGTGTCCTTGAAGGACAGTGCTGAGGGAAAAATCCTCCCAATGGGCAGAACTTCGAACAGTGCACCTGGTTGTTCATTTTGCTTGGAAGGAGAACTGGCCAGAGGTGCATTTGTATACTGACTCATGGGCTGTTGCTAATGGTTTGGCTGGATGGTCAGGGACTTGGAAAGACTATATTTGGAAAATTGGTGTCAAAGAGGCTTAGGGAAGAGGTATGTGGATAGACCTTTCTGAGTGGATTAAAACATGAACATATTTGTGTCCCATGTGAATGCACACCAGAGGGTGACTTCAGCAGAGGAAGGTTTTAAAAATCAAGTGGATAAGATGACCCGTTCTGTGGATACCAGTCAGCCTTTTTCCCCAGCAACTCCTGTCATTGCCCAATGGGCTCATGAACAAAGTGGTCATGGTAGTAGGGATGGAGGTTATGCATGGGCTCAGCAACATGGACTTCCACTCACCAAGGCTGACCTGGCTACAGCCACTGCTGAGTGTCCAATCTGCCAGCAGCAGAGACCCAAACTCAACCCCCAATATGGCCCCATTCCCCAAGGTGACCAGCCAGCTACACAGTGGCAGGTTGATTACATTGGGCCACTCCCTTCATGGAAGGGGCAGCAATTTGTTCTAACTGGAATAGACACATACTCTGGATATGGGTTTGCTTTCCCTGTAGGCAATGCTTTGGCCAAAACTAACATTCATGGGCTTACAGAATGCCTTATCTATCATCATGGTATTCCACAGAATATTGCCTCTGATCAGGGAACACACTTCACAGCAAATGAAGTGTGGGAATGGGCACATGCTCATGGAATTCTCTGGTCTTGCTGTGTTCCCCATCATCCAGAAGCAGCTGGATTGACAGAACGGTGGAATGACCTTTTGAAAACTCAATTACGGTGCCAATTAGGTGGCAATACCTTGAAGGGCTGGGGTAATGTTCTCCAGGAAGCCGTGTATGCTCTGAATCAGCGTCCACTGTATGGTCCTGTTTCTGCCATAGCCAGGATCCATGGGTCCAGGAACCAAGGGGTGGAAATGGGAGTGGCACCACTCATTATCACTCCTAGTGATCCACTAGGAAAATTTTTGCTTCCTGACCCTGAGCTCTACCCATCTACAGGTTTTAGTTCCAAAAGGGGGAGTGCTTCTACCAGAAGAAACAACGATTCCATTGAAATGGAATCTAAGACTGCCACCTGGTCACTTTGGCTACTCATGCCCCTGGATCAACAAGCCAAGAAGGGGATTAATTACTGGCTGGGGTGACTGACCCTGACTATCGGGGCAAATAGGCCTGCAACTACACAATGGAGGTAAAGAGTTTTCCTGGAATACAGGAGATCCTCTAGGGCGTCTTTTAGTACTACCATGCCCTGTGATTAAAATCAATGGAAAACTGCAACAATCCAATCAAGGCAGGGCTACCAATGGCTCTGAAACTTCAGGAATGAACATTTGGGTCACCCGATCATGCAAAGAACCACAGTCAGCTGAAGTGCTTGCTGAAGATGGAATAGTAGTGGAAGAAGGTAGTGATAAATACGAACTACGGCCACGTGATCAGTTACAGAAACAAGGACTGTAATGCTGTTTTGTTCATGTAATGCTATTTAAGTTGTAAGTTACCAAGTTTAAGAATGAATACTACCCAAGGACTTGTACCCTATTCTGGAGAGATTTAATATGTTTCCAGTTATAAGCAGGACAGGTGAGTATTGTTAGGTGAGGAAAAACAAAATGCATCTTTTATTGTTCTCTATTTAAAAATTAGGTATGGTTTAAGGTGATAAGTATAATTGCCAAATTGACAAGGGGTGGACTGTCATGGTCAGGGTCATGTGTCAACTTGGCCAGGTGGTGGTACCTTTTTGTCTGGTTGGGCAAGTGCTGGCCTGTCTTTTGCTATGAGGACATTTCATAGAAAAAAAATGTGTCTTTTATTGTTCTCTATTTAGAAATTAGGTATGGTTTAAGATGATGAACATAACTGCCAAATTGACAAGGGGTGGACTGTCATGGTCAGGTTCATGTATCAACTTGGCCAGATGGTGTTACCTTTGTGGCTGGTTGGGCAAGTGCTGGCCTGTATTTTGCTATGAGGATATTTCATAAGTCATAATCACATCAGCTACATCCACACCTGATTCCATTTGTAATCAGCCAAGGGGAGTGTCTTCTTTAATGAGTGATGCTTAATCTAATCACTGGAAGCCTCTTAGGGAGGATTCAGAAGAGAAAGGTTCTCTTCCTGCTTTAGCCGACGAGCCTCTCCTGTGGAGTTCGTCCAGACCCTCCATCGAAATCATCAGCTTCACAGACTGCCCTACAGATTTTGGACTCTATGTCCTCATGGTTACATGAGACACTTTTATAAATTTTATATTTACGAATATTTCCTGTTGATTCTGTTTTTCTAGAGAACCCTAACTAATACAGAGTGTTACTGAAGTCTTTTTCCTTACTGATCTTCTATCTAGATGTTCCACCCATTACTGAAAGTGGTATATTGAAGTCTCTTATTATTAATGTATCTGCTGGTTTGAAAATACTATGTACTCCATAAAAGCCATGTTTTAGTCCTGATTCAACCTTCTGGGTGCAGCCATTTTTTTTTAGTACTGATTCAATTCTGTAGGTTAGAAACTTTTGATTAGATTATCTCCATGGAGATGCGGCGCGCCCAACTGTGGGTGTTACCTTCTGACTAAATGGACATGTGACTCCACCCATTCCGGGTGGGCCTTGATTAGTTTACTGGAGTCCTTTAAAGGAGGAAAGATTTTGAAGAGAGTCAGAAATGACAGAAGCCTCAGGGCTGACAGAGCAGATTTAGATGCTTGGAGAACAGTTGCTTCAAAGAACAGAGACAGAGATGTTTAGAGATTCTTGGAGCCCAGCAGACATCGCCATGAGATGTTAAGCAAGCCAGGACCTGGAGAGAGCCAAGGGAAGCCAAGAGATGAAAGCCAGCCCCAGAGAAGCAAAGTGAGGAACCCCCACAGGAACAGAGGCAGAAAGCAACAGAGCCCAGGAACAAGGGACCAACAGATGACAGCCACGTGACTTCCCAGCTGACAGAGGGGTTCCTGACCAATCCACCTTCCTAAGGTATAGTTAGTTCCCTGGATGCCTTAGTTTGGACAATTTCATAGGCTCAGAACTATAACTTTGAACTTATTAAATTCCCCTTTTTAAAAGCCATTCCAGTTCTGGTATACTGCATTCCAGCAGCTTGCAAACAAATACAATGTAAAACTGTCAATTTCTCCCTTTAAATCTGTCAATCCTTGCTTCATACATTTTGAGGCTCTGCTATTATATGCATATATAAGTGTGATGTTTTCTTTTTGAAATGACTTCGTTATCAGTAAATAATGAACTTCTTTGTCCCTCATAACAGCTTTTATCTTAAAGTCTATTTTATATTTTATTGGTATAGCTACCCCAGATCTCTCTTGGTTACTATTTACATAGTATTACATCCTTTCACTTTCAACCTGCTTATGTATTTGAATTTAAGGTGAGTCTCTGGTAAACAGCATTTATTTGGGGTATGTTTTTTCTTTAATCTATTCTGCCAATCTCTACTTCTGACTAAACGGTTTGATCCATTCATACATAAAGTAACTATGTTAATGTAGTACTTTTTTTTTGCTCTTTTGCTATTTTGTCTTCGTAAATCTTGTACCTTTCTGACCCTCAATACTTCCATTAATGCCTCCTTTAATATTTGTTTTTCTGCATTGTACCATTTTGATTCCATTCTCATTTCTTTCTGAATATATTTTTCATATACTTTCTTGGTGGTTGCCATGGGGTTAAAATTTATTTTTAATCTTGTTATCGAGAAATCTTCACACACATACATTTCATACATGGTGTACAATCAGTGGCTCACAATATCATCACACAGTTGTGTATTCATCAGCATTATTTTTTAGAAAATGTGCATCACTCCAGAAATAAATAGTAAATAATAAATAAAACTCTCTCTCATTGACCACCAGTATTTCTATCTACCAAATTTATTTTACCCTTTGACCCCTCTGCTTTTTAATCCGTTTTTTTAAACTCATCTGTCCATACCCTAGATAAAAGAAGCATCAGACACAGATTTTCACAATCACATTGCGAACGCTGTATCTTTATACAGTTGTCTTCAAGAATCAAAGCTACTGGAACACAGCTCAACAGTTTCAGGTACTTCCCTGCAGTCACTCCAATATGCCATAAACTAAAAAAGGATAGCTATATAATACGTTAAGAATAGCCTCCAGTATAACCTCTTGAATCTGTTTAAAATCTTTCAGCCCCTGAAACTTAGTCTCATTTTTCTCTTTCCCCTTTTGGTCAAGAAGACCTTCTCAAATTCTTAATGCTGGGCCCCAGCTCATCCCGGGGTTTCCGTAGCTCATTTTACATCAATTTTGCCTTAGTAAGCTGTTAAAAATAAGATAAAAATATAATATTCTAAGGCAACATTTTTCTGATCAGGGTGTATAATCAAAAATTGAAACCATGGGTATACCCTATTAACTCAGTTAGGTCTTGTAACCATTTCAAATGCTTTTGATTTCCTCCTCCTTTTTCCCTACTCCTTTATTACTAACACACACAAACTAATATAATGAGCTAGATCTGCAGCTCCAAGAAGTCAATGAAAATATGTTTAAAGAATGTGATAATATAAAATGCATTTTATTAATTAAAACTGTCTTGGCTATGGTGTACTCAAATCATTATTACTATTTTCTCCATCTTTCCTGGGAATATTGGACTAAACAAAGTACTTCTAAGTAAAAAAGAGGAAAAGGGTACAGTTCTAATTATTAGTCATTTGGTAAGTCCTGGAAAAACAAGAAAATTAGAAAGCACATGACTATAACCACTAGGCAACAAATTATTTTTGCGAGTCAGATGGTTTCCAATATTTTGATTTTTACAAAATCGAAGGAGAACCTAACTTAGTAGCTGATTGATAAATTATTAAAAATAATTTTTGAGATCACTACATAATTTTTGGCATATATAATTAGAAGTTCAAAAATTGAGTTTCATTGCTTTAAATTTTTCTTCTATTTACATTAAACAAGGTTCTCAGTGCTTAAAACTATAAAAATGGAAAATAGGAATAGAACTGATGCTGAACCCTGATTCACTCCATCAAGACCCTTTCACATTGTAGTTAATAATAATCACCCATGAAATATGGGCTAATTTTAAAATAACACAAACAGTTATATCAATGTTACTGAGAAATACACATTCAATAAAGTTTTAAGGTTATTAATTACTTTTCAAAATTCATGACATTTATGTTGTCTTGATCAACTATGTCCTAACAAGAACTCAACCCCCAAAAAAAGTTTTAGAGCATCACAATCCTAGGAAAAAATTTTTGATTTCAACATTTCAATTTTTCGTTGTTGCAAAGAAGTATAAATCCATAGGAAGGATCAAAATCTTTAAAACATAGATATTATATTACGATATAATTATGTGGGGGAAGTGGAATGAAAATTTAAGTTCAGAGACAAAAGGACAATGTAAAATTTAGAGAAACACTTTGTCATATCTACTTAAAAGGATGATTTTGGGTATCAAATTATTATGATATTTAGATTTCACTGAATACATATAAAAGACTGCTGGAACTGTTTTACTTTTAAAAAACACTATGTGTAATGCATATAAATTTATGTACTCTGCAACAACTTGAACTTACACTTAAAATTTCAGATGTCCACATAAAAATGTGCAAGTTCTTCAAAATCTTTTTGGGGATTCACCAAGTAAAAAAGTTAGAAAACTCCTAATTTGGGAGAAAGAACTGAGACGACTCAATATTGATTAGATAGAAGCCTGGTATGAGAGAGGGGAAAGGATGAAGCCTAGGTTTCTGGCTTGAGAACTAGGCACACCATTTGTAATGGAGATGGAGGTTTATGAAAGAAGATAAGATGCCGTGGTTTGGGTTACGCTAAGTTTTAGGCATCTGTGAATACCTATGTGGAAGTGTTCAGGAAGGAGCTGTAGCAGGTTTAGACAGGCTGCAAGGGAAGGTTTCTCTGAGAAGATAATGAAGCCCTAAAAGAGGCAAAAGAGCCATGTGATCGGAGGGAAAGATGTTCCAGGCAGAGGAAACAAGCGCAAAAGCCCCAGACTACCACATGTCTATATGGTGTAGGAACAAGAAAGCCAGTATGTAGCTGGAGCAGAGCAAAGAAGGGGTGGCAGTAAACAAGGTCAAGAAGGCAAATGAAGTAGGGGACAGCACCAGACTATAAAGGGCCTAGCAGGCCACTGAGAAGACTCTGGCTTTTATTTTGAGAGGCACTGAGAGGGTTTTGGTAAAGGAGTGATACGATCTCACTGACCTCTACTCCAGGAGATTGGAATGATGACAAGGTCTGTGGTGGCAGTAGTAGAAGAGTAAGAAATGGTAAGTGAGTATGGTCATAGTTTGAAGTACAGCTAAAAAGATTTGCTGACAGATTAGAAGACGTGGGATATGAGAGAAAGACAGGATTCGAGAGTAACACGAGATATAGAAGGATGGAAAACAGTACAAAAAGAGCATGCTTGGCAAGGGAGGAGTTCAGTTCGGTTGGGATGTCTTTCACACAAAGAGGTGCAAATATTAAGAAAGAATCTGGATATTCGCATTCAGGAAAGAGGTCTGAGCCAGAGATAGATTATCTGGAAGTCATCAGATATGGATGGCATGTGAAGCAATGAGGTTGGATGGGATCTCCAAGGGAGTGAGTATGAACAGAAATAGAAATCCAAAGACTAAGTTCTGGGAGGACAGAATGATGTGGTCAGGGAGATGAGGAGGAATCAACAAAGGAGATTTAGAAGGAGTATACCCAGAGAGCGAGAAAACCAGGAGAGTTTAGTTTCCTGGAAGCCAAATGAGGGAAAGATTTCAAGAAAGTGGAAGAGACTGTCAAATGCTGCTAATGGGTCAGTTAAGAAAGAAATGCAATGTGCTGTGTAAGTAAGAAGTAGGTTTGAGTTTACAAAGTGATTTAATGAAGAAAATTGGGGTACAGAAAACTATTTGGCAGATCCAAGACCACTGCTCATATGTAAATATTCACATTATTTCGCTGTGTTGCTGCATCTTTACATATTAAGCGTATAGCAACTTATACATTAAAAAAAAATTCTACTTAGTCTCGTATGTTCTTATGTAAAAGAAGAAAAGAATTTTAGGTCATTAATTTTTAACATGACTACATGAGATTAATGGTAAGTCCATTAGTTCCATTAAATTCCTTCCTGATTTAAATATGCAAGCTAACAGAGGATATACTCTGTTGCCTTGAAAGAGAGGCCACAGTTAATATAAAAGACATATACTTGATTTATGTCAAGTAGTAACACAGGTAATGCTTTGGAGACTCAACAGAAAATACATTAATGGAATACTGTAACTCTAAATATACCACACCAAAATTAAACAGAAAACAGAAGGAAGCTACCAAATCATGGCTGAATGGAGCCAAGTGCAGCAAGTTAAAATGCATTCTTAATGCTTATCAGTTTTAGCTGAACCCCTTGGGTCAGTTTGGGTCCTTATTAGTTTGGAGTAATTCCAAATGACTCCCTGGTGTCCTACTATTACATTCAGGGCATCAGAAAATCCAGAAGAGATCTTCATCATCTCATGTCATTAAAATCTTAGGATCTATCATTAGTTTCTGGCTTTCACTTAGAATGATCATTTCAAAACACAGTTCTGATCAAGATAAACTAGTTACTTGGAAACACAAATAGATCCTAGATAGCTTCTCATTATTCTTGGATAGAGGCCGTAACCTAGTCTACCTATAGTCTACCAGGCTGGCCTTTTCTCCTCCCCTCTTGGTTCTTTAAAATAAGTCATGCTCCTGTCTGGGCCCTCAAAATCCTTTCTCTCCCTTTCTTTGTTTTAATTCCTAGTAACCTTTCACAGAATCCTTTACTTCCTTACTGACTGAATCCCAAGCCTCCTCCATATCCCCATTTACAATGTAAGTTTTAGGAGAGAAAGGCCCTTGATACATCTTCAGCATCATGTATGGTGCCTAACACATAGGAGGCACTTAATAAATATTTGAATTTATTCTCCTGAACCCAGCACAAATGCTACTTCCTTAAAGAAGCCATCCTTGGCTCTGCAATATGTTAGTGACAGCAATTTTATTTTCTCAAAGTAGTCTATAATTCTCTTGTAGGCCCCAGGAAAGATTCAGTGCAATCTTCTAAAACAAAGTCCCAAAAGTTTGGTACAGGAGCAGATATACTAGAATCTTTTAGAATTCACAAAAACATTTCTGAATGAAAACCCCTATCATCTTTTCCCTTGTCACAGACTGCTAATAACTCACCCAAACATTCTCCTACACCACTTCCATTTTTAGACAGATATCTTAAGAAAAAATTGTGATGGCTGGGTGGGGGTGGAGTGGAGATTTAACCTGAATAAAATCAGAGTCAGGAACAGTGATTCAACATTTTTCTAGTTCACTTCTATGACATCTATAAATGTAATGGTAAAACAGCAATTCAGAGTTCTGTAAGGGATTCCTATATGTGTTTGTGAAAGGAATGATGTCGCTTAATTGGTGAAATGGTAAAATAACACAGACATTCTCTTTTCCACAGCTAGCCTAGTGAAGAACATGCTACAGAAAAAGCATTTCCAAGAGAAATTATCAAGAACTAAGGGGAAAAAAAAAAAAAAAACCCTGATAAAATAATTTTAAGGCATGTTTTCCACAAATGTAAAATGCCTGCAACGATTTATCTTAGTGTACAATCATAAACACCTAAGCACCAAAGACATTTTAAACACACAGATAAAAGCTGCATTTACAAATATACTCCATGCTTCTGCTTCTCCCAAGAAATGTGACAGCTTCAATGTTCTTGGGGAATAGTGGTGAAGGCTTTTATGTTTCTGGCTCTCTCAACAAGATACAAAATTTAGAGTAATGTTAACAATCCATGTATTATCTGTTGGTAGTGTCATTTCCTCTATTTTATCCTTTGTCATTTTGTACGTGCTTAAATGCCCTGGGAAAGTTCCTTTTAAAAAGCTAAGGAACACATTTCTATTTCCAAAATTATTTTTCTATAGAAACTTTTCAATGTTTGTGTTTCTCCACAGTAAAATGAATAGTTAATGTTGGTTTACAAAGTCCCTTGCATTAAACTATAAGAACCTTGCCGAATATATATATATAATTCTTTTTGGTTTTCAGAAAAATGGGCCAAAATTGAAAATAAGCAAAAGAGAATACTAGGAGTTCTTCATTGCAGTGCTGTGGCTTGCAACTTTGATTACTTTTTAATAACTGAATTATTTTACAAATCTGTAGGATAGATAGATTTTTGCACAATAGAGATGCAAAGTTTCTGTGCAGTGGAAAAGATAATCCCCAAAAGTTACTGTTCTTGGTCCTATACGCTATTAACTAATTGTATATCCAAACCAATAATCTTACCTTAATATACTTTTATTAAATTGCCTATATATACCTAGCTCCTCAAGTATTTGTTTGAAGCGATTTTAACATCTTATACTAGCTCCCTGATTAAGGCATATACTGATTAAAGATCAATGTATAAATATGTTCATTTATATATGCACGCTAGTCATGATTTTTTCACTTTCTGCAAATTTTATTTTTAATAGTTGGGGAGACTCCACTGAGACACCCAAGTAGACTAACCTTCAACGCCAATTAAGCAACATCATTCCTCTCACAAACACATCTATGTATTCCTCACAGAACTCTGAACTGCTGTCTCATTTACATAAACTAAAACTTTACAATTCTGAAGAATTTATTTAAATATAGATGGTAAATTCTTTTAAGCCTTTGTGTTTTGTTTTGTTTTTTATCAGTTTAAATAATGAGAATTTATTTATTTGCTTACAATTATGAGGCCAGGAAAAAAAGTACAAATCAAGGCATCATCAAGGTAATGCTTTCTCCCCAAAGACTGGTGTTCTGAGGCTGGTCACTGGCAATCCTTGGTCCTTAACTTGTCACATGGTACATCTCCTGGCCTTTGGGTTAGAGGAGTGAGTAGAGCAGGATAGTCATCTGTGCTGGTTTGAAAGGAAGTATGCCCCCTAAGAAAAGCCATGTTTTAATGTAAGTCCCATTTCATAAAGGTAGAATAATCTCTACTCAATACTGTATGTTTGAAACTGTAATGAGATCATCTCCCTGGGTGATGTGATTTAGTCAAGAGTGGTTGTTAAATTGGATTAGGGGATGACATTTCTCCACCCGTTTGGGTGGATCTTGATTGGTTTATTGGAGTCCTATAAAAGAGGAAACATTTTGGAGAATGAGAGATTCAGAGAGAGCAGCACCACAAAGCAGAGAGTCCACTAGCCAGTGACCTTTGGAGATGAAGAAGGAAGACGCCTCCCGGGGAGCTTCATGAGACAGGAAGCCAGGAGAGAAAACTAGTAGATGATGCCATGTTCGCCATGTGCCCTTCCAGCCGACAGAGAAGCCCTGATTGTGTTCACCATGTGTCTTTCCAGATGAGAGAGAAACCCTGAACTTCATCGGCCTTCTTGAATCAGGTATCTTTCCCTGGATGCCTGTGACTAGACATTTCTATAGACTTGTAATTGGGACATCTTCTCGGCCTTAGAACTGTAAACTAGCAACTCATTAAATTACCCCTTTTAAAAGCCATTCCGTTTCTGGTATATTGCATTCCGGCAGCTAGCAAACCAGAACATCATCGTTTCAAGGTTGTTCCAACAGAAAATGCCTAGGATCGTTATTTTTTTTTCCCAGTTTTTAAAAAATATTTTTATTGATAAAACTTAACATACAGACATACAAATATTCTTGACATACAAACATTCCATACATGGTGTACAATCAATGGCTCACAATATCATCACATAGTTGTGTATTCATCACCGTGATCATTTTTTTGAACATCTGCATCATTCCAGAAAAAGAAATAAAAAAGAAAAAACTCATGCATCACATACCCCTTACCTCTCCCTCTCATTGACCACTAGTATTACCCGATTTATTTTAACCTTTGTCCCCTCATTATTTATTTTTTAATCCATATTTTTTACTCACTGTCCATACCCTAGATAAAAAGGAGCATCAGACACAAAGTTTTCACAATCATGCAGTCACGTTGTAAAAGTTATATCATTATACAATCATCTTCAAGAAGCAAGGCTACTGGAACACAACTCTACAGTTTCAGGTAGAAACTGCAGCCACTCCAATACATCATAAACTAAAAAGTTTATCTATATAATCTGTGAAAATAACCTCCAGGACAGCCTCTTGACTCTGTTTGAAATCTCTCAGCCACTTACACTTTATTTTTTCTCATTTCTCTCTTCCCCTTTTTGGTCAAGAAGGCTTTCTCGATCTGTTGATGCCAGGTCCTGGCTCATCCTGGGATTTCTGTCCCACACTGCCAGGGAGATTTACACCCCTGGGAGTCACATCCCACACAGGGGGATAGATTTTGCCCAGTTTTTAAATTCAGTTTTATTTTCTTAAAAAGTTTTGAGGATTCTTTATATAGTCTAGATACACGTCCTTTATCAGATATGTGATTTGTAAATATTCCCTCCTATACTGGTTTGAAACTGTTATGTACACAAGAAAAGCCATGTTCTTCTAATCCAATCTTGTGGGGATGGGCCTATTGTTGGGTGAAATTTTTTAATTAGATTGTTTCCATGGAGAGGTGTCCCCACCCATTAAAAGTGGGTCTTAATCCACTGTCTGGAGTCCTTTAAGAGGCAGTCATTTTGGAGAAAGCACATATGCTCAGAGACAGAAAAGAAAATGCTCTGGGAGATGCTAAATTAAGAGATGAAATCCAGAGTTTGCCCCCAGAGAAGCTAAGAGAGAACCCTGGATTTAGAAGCTGAAAGCAACAAACCGGGAGCCACAGCCAGCCATGTGCCTTCCCAGCTGACAGGGGTGGTCCAGATGCTGACAGCCTGTCTTCAGAGTCTGGGTATTACCTTGCTGATGCCTTAATTTGGACATTTTCACGACCTCAGAACTGTAAATTTGTAACCTAATAAATCCCCTTTGTAAAAGCCAATCCATTTCTTGTATATTAGGATGGGTATTTTTAAGGTGCTTCTACATGTGTAAAAGAGAGAAAAATGCCAAGCACAGAAAGCGCTAAGGGAAAACAATACAGAAACTTAAAGTGAATAAAAACCTTTCATCTACTTTACAACTCTTTTTTGCAGCAAAATTGGTCAAGTCTAGCCGTCTTCAGCAGTTCAGTCACTTGAACAGTGACTCTCCCTAAGGTCAGTTGCTCTCGTTCACACATTCATATAGAAGTGAATCAAAAAGTTTAACCAAGCAATGGTGCTGAATCCAGCTGGCTTGATAGAGAGGAAGCATTTTCAATTTAACAACATGTGTTGGGTAAAAATCCTATAAAAACCATTTATCCTGGAACCAGAAAGGCCTCTTTAATCATCATTTTATAACACCATGGGATCAAAGAGAAACACTGTCTGTGCTCTGTACCACAAAGGGAAATACCTTAATGTGACCTGCACTTCCTCTATTTTTACCACTCTAATGAGAATAAATTGGATTTTCAGAATTCTTTAGAAATAACTTTCATGTACAGAATTGTACATAAAATACCCCATATGGTAACCAGATGAAGATATACACAATAGACGTGATATCAAAATTTGAACCCCTTATGTGTAATCCAGCACCATCAGCTTATTTAATGCTTACCCCAAAATCATGTTTTTTTCTTTTATTCTTTATATGCATATTAAAATGAAACAATACTCTTCAGGAACAAGTTCTGAAATTTAGCAGACATCTAATGGTTTACTACTTTCTCAAATAAATGGTAAAGAAATTTGGTGTTTCAGGAAAAGAACATCATTCTTCATCAAACTTCAGTAACTGCTATCATCTCCATTATTTCCAGACAAATGAATGCAACCAACTCTGTTAGCCACTTTATCATCCTGGGCTTGCCCTCAAGCCCAGAAATGCAGCTCCTCTTCTTCGGACTCTTCTCAGTAACCTACACTCTGACTCAGATGGGAAACGCAGCCATAGCCTGTGCTGTGCGGT
The DNA here is from genome assembly GCA_004026745.1 of Myrmecophaga tridactyla. Lineage (NCBI taxonomy): Eukaryota > Metazoa > Chordata > Mammalia > Pilosa > Myrmecophagidae > Myrmecophaga > Myrmecophaga tridactyla. The sequence goes on along the minus strand of PVIY010025609.1, from coordinate 12,044 downwards.
GGGACCGGCGCCTTCACACCCCCATGTACCTCCTCCCGGGGAACTTCTCTTTCCTGGAAATGTGTTAAGTCACCACGACTGTCCCTAACGTGTTGGCCAACTTCCTCTCCACAAGCAAGTCCATCTCCTTTGTGGGTTGTTTCACACAGCTCTATTTCTTCTTCTCTTTTGGGTGTAATGAGGCCTTCTACCTGTGCATCACGGCCTTTGACTGGTGCTGGGCCATCTGCCGTTCCCTGCATCACCCAAGCACCATGACTAAAGAGCTGTACACTGGCCTCGTTATCTTCACTTGGTCAGGTGGGTTCATCTTTTTCCTAACCCCAGTTGTTCTCATTTCACAGCTGCCTTATGGTGGCCCAAATATCATCAATCATTTCATATGAGACCCTGTCCCTTTGATGCTGCTGCCCTGTTCTGTGGATACCAAAACAGTTTATTTACTCTACTTTCAATGTTATCTTCATAACTGGCACTTTTCATCCTTTGCTCCTACGCTCTGGTGATCCTGCCGTGCTACAGGTGCCCTCAGCTGCAAGCAGACACAAGGCTTTCTCCACTTGGGCTTCTCATCTGACTATGGTGGTCCTGGTTTTTGCCCCTCTTATGGTGATGCATGTTAGCCCTGGTTCAGGACCCCCAGCAAAAATACAAAAAATTGTGACCTTGATCTATTCTGTGGTAACACCGCTCTGTAATCCTCTAATTTATAACTTTAGGAACAAGGAGATGAAGGCTGCTTTGAGGAAAATCTTCAGGATTGAACAAGCCACTCTCAAAATATAAATGAACAACAAACTCCATCTCTCAGGTGTAACTCTTAATAAGATATGTGTGATTATTACTATTAGGATATTATTATTATAGCAGTACCCATTACCATCCTAAACACCACTCACAAGGTACTCTATTCTTATTTAATAATATGTGCTAGCATGTGAAATAGAGTTGTGTTAAAATTATAACAAATAAACAGCATACGTCTTAAGATAAATCAGCCCTCTACATAATTCATTTCCTGAAAAAAAGACAGCAGAAATCTGCCTTACAGTTTGATCTATATAGCAAATTATATTCCCATAATAGAGAGCATAGATTGCTTTGGTGACTGTGCTGGTTTGAAAGGAAGTATGCCCCCTAAGAAAAGCCATGTTTTAATATAAATCCCATTTCATAAAGGTAGAATAATCTCTATTCAATACTGTATGTTTGAGACTGTAATAAGATTATCTCCCTAGGTGATGTGATTTAGTCAAGAATGGTTGTTAAACTGGATTAGGGGATGACATGTCTCCACCCATTTGAGTGGGTCTTGATTAGTTTCTGGAGTCCTATAAAAGAGGAAACATTTTGGAGAATGAGAGATTCAGAGAGAGCAGAACGATGTAGCCATGAGATGCAGAGAGTCCACGAGCCAGGAACCTTTGGAGATAAAGAAGGAAAACGCCTCCCAGGGAGCTTCATGAAACCGAAGCCATGAGAGAAAGCTAGCAGATGACGCTGTATTCGCCATGTGCCCTTCTAGCCGAGAGAGAAGCCCTGACTGTGTTCACCATGCGCCCTTCCACTTGAGAGAGAAACCCTGAACTTCAGTGGCCTTCTTGAACCAAGGTATCTTTCCCTGGATGCCTTTGATTGGACATTTCTATAGACTTGTTTTAATTGGGACATTTTCTCAGCCTTAGAGTATACCAGCAACTTATTAAATTCCCCCTTTAAAAAGCCATTCCATTTCTGGTATATTGCATCCCAGCAGCTAGCAAACTAGAACAGTGACTAACACTAAAAGTCACTAGGAAATATTGACTAAAAAAGAAGATTCATGTTTGAAAGAGTTTTACTTTGCCAGAGTGTTCTCATCCTGCCAGCTGCAAGGAAAAACAGTAGTTTTTAAGCATCTCCAAGGAACAATAATCTAACTAACTAAACTGCATAGGAAGTGGTTTTTCAGAGAAATCATAAGATAAGGATTAGGAATTAAAAGTGAATTAGTTACCGAGAATAAGACAAAGCTAAATATAAAGAACCAGCATTACTCAGGACACTGCATGCTTCGGTGGAAACTAGGGCATCGTATGCTTCAATTTTGGGTTTAGCGTTAGCATTGTGTGACTTACTGAACTACTTCCATAAACACTCTTAAAATTTCTTAATAAAACATTTTAATTAAATAGTTGCTTTCCTTTGGACTTTTATTTTGTTCTGTGCTGCTTTTTTCAAACATAAATATCTAAAGCATAATGAAAAGGAATAAATGTAAAATGCAGTTTACAAATTTTAATTAATAGCCTCCAGAAGGTATTTGTTCCACAATATGAGGGGCAACGGCAACTAGATTTTCTTTCATAAAAAACCAGGGTTGAGAATACTTTCTGGGGTTGAAAGGCAGAATTTCTATGAGTTACAGAAAAGCTGTAATTGTCCTTATTCTGTATCACTCAAGAAATTTAAATTAAATACCTTAACAAATGCGTGAAAAATAATATAGGAATAAAAGATAAACAACTTAGAATTTCATCCAACCTGTCCACAGTGATAAATGAAAAGTGCTGAAAATTTTAACTCTGAGAATTGAATTCAAGAGCATAGGTAGCAGGTGAAAGCCTGCTGTACAGGTTCCTAGCAGTCACATTTATTACTGAGTTTTAATGGTTATTTCTAAATTCACACATGCTGAGCTCTCTGTGTATAACCCAGTAGTTTCTTGGAACTTTGGTTAGGGTGACACCTGAGACTCAATTATTAAAGTTTTACAGCTCTGAAAGTCAGCATTACTCCATAAAGCAACTGTAAAAGAAGTTGAAAAAGAGATCAGACTTCAATTAGAGATGAATGAAAGTGATTAGGTTAGGACTAAGGTAAATCAGAATAAAAGGTAATGGATGATATTGATCATAGTTTAAAATGTCAACTTCTATGGGAAACCAAAGGAAGAGATGCTTATTTGGAACAAAATGTATATTATCTGTAGCACACTGTCTAATCTAAATTGTATGGTCAGTTTATTAAAAGAACATAATTACATGAAACCTAGAGTAGGGAAGGAGACCTTGTTATTCTGTATAGGTTAACCTAATACCCTGATACATCCCAGAGTATTTGGGCAATAAAGAAAAAAGTATTTGCAAAGGCCCCTTGAGGGACTAACGAAAAATGTGGAACTATTAAACTCCCCCACCTGGGGAATTCCTGATATTCTATTGCAAGCATTAAGAAGAATGCTTTTAATAAGCCAATTTATTAAGTCAAGCCCTTGATCTTAGGCCTGCCCTTATGAAATTTATTCCTACAAAAGGAGAAGCTAAGCCTACATATATATTATGCCTAAGAATTAGCCCCAGAGAACCTCTTCTGTTTCTCAGATGTGGCCTCTCTCTCAGTTGACTCTGCAGATAAACTCACTGCCCTCCCCACTAGGTGGGACATAACTTTCAAGGGTGTAAGTCTCACTGGCAATGTGGGGCATGACTCCCAGGAATGAGCCTGGATATGGCATCATGAGATTGAGAATGCCTTCTCGACCAAAAGGGGGAAAAGAAATGAAACAAAATAAAGTTTCAGTGGCTTGGATATTTCAAATAGAGTCAAGAGGTCACTCTGGAGGTTATTCTTATGTATTATACAGATTTTTCTTTTTAGTTTCTAGTGTATTAGAATTGCTAGAAGGAGGGGAGCAAGGGTAGTTCCGTGGTAAAATTCTCTCCTGCCATGCAGGAGACCCAGGTTCGATTCCAGGCCCATGCACTTCCCACCCCCACCCCTGCCCTGGAAAAAAAAATTCAACAAATGGTGGTGCAATAATGGGATTCTCATGTGGAAAAAAAATGAAATGTGACCCCTGCCATACAGCATACAGAAGGAAAAAAAAAAAAAAAAAGAGTTGCTAGAAGGAAATACCTGAAACTGTTGAACTGCATGTAATCCAGTAGACTGGATTTTGATGATGGCTATATAACTATATAGATTTATTTTGTAACCATGTAATTGTGAAAACCTTGTGAGTGACACTCCTTTATCCACTGTATGGACATATGAGTTAATACATTAAAGACAAATACATAAATAACAGGGGAGGGGTATGGGGTATAGGATGTTTTGGGTACTCTTTTTTATATTTATTTTTACTTTTTCTTGGAGAAATTAAAAGGTTCCAAAATTGATTATGGTGATGAATGCATAACTAATGATGATAATGTGAGCAACTGACTGGATACTTTGGATAGATTACTTGGTGAGTGAATATATCTCAATACAACTGGATTTTAAGAAATATCCTTTCATTCTACAGGGTGCAAAGGTTTCTCCCTTCCGAGACAGTTTTCCCTGGATAGGATTTGGCTTCTATTCTTGCAGAGCCTCTCCCTGTGCCAATATCCTCATGATTACAGAATGCCTGATTTAATAACATGAGTTCAGGAAAAGAAAGTGAAACTATGAGTGCATGATTAAGCATTCATTGGGTCTTTCTTATGCAGCATCACCTGGAAGCAGTCTACTTGAAAGAACATTTTCTGATGTATTACTAAAAAAAGCTAACCAAGGTCCTCAGAAAACGAAATACCGAGTTGTCTTACAACCTACCAATTGCTCTACTCAGTGTACACCCAGAAGATTAGAAACAAGTAATGCAAACAGATGTGCACCAACACTCAGAGCGGGATTATTCATAATTGCCAATAAATGGAAACAACACAAGTGTCTATCAACCAATGAATGGATAAACAACACGTGGTATATACAAACAATGGAATACTACTCACCAGTAAAAGGGATGAATTCCTGAAACATACAATAACATTGATAAAACTTGAGGACATAATGCTGAGTGAAAGAAGCCAGACAAAAAAAGGACCAATATTGCATAATTTCAGTAAAATGAACTAATAAAAATGGGTAAACTCATAGTCTTAAAATCTAGAATATAGGTTCATATGAGATAGAATGAGACAAGAGTAGGGGGATTGGTTAATAGGTACAGAAATTGTAAACTAGGTATAACTTAAACGTTTGGAATTGGATACAGGTGACAGTAGAAAATTATTGTGATTATTAGTAATAGTGCTGAACTGTCTGTTAATGAGGTTGTAAGGAGTTGTCAAGAGTCAAGTATGCGACCAGGAGGGAAGTTAGAGGTTAAAATATGGGAATTGTATAACACAATGACCTTGGGGTGAATGATGTCTGTTATTAGTCCTACAAATATAAACACATTCTTTCATGAACAAGAACAAATACATGACACTTTTACAAAGAGTTAATAGAGTGGTATATGGAAAAAAAGTGTACCTATTGCAAATTACGGACTATAGCTAATAGTAATAACTTAATATTCTTTCATCAACAATAATAAATGTACTACACCAATATTATGGGTCAACAAGAGAGGGATGTAAAGGGTATGTGGTTTTGTAGGTTTTCTTTTTTATATTTATATTTCGTTTCTCTTTTTGAAGGAATGGAAACATTCTAAAATTGATTGTGGTGGATGACTGCACAACTACATGATATTTTGAGCCACTGATTATAATCTTTGGATTATGTAATAGTGTGTGACTATATCTCAATGAAATTAGCATTAAAAAAACCATCCAGTGTTTCTAAACCTCAGCATTACTGACATTTGGACTGGGTAACACTCTGTTCTGGTGAGCAGCTGTCCTGCTCGTTGTAATATGTTTGGTAGTATCCTTGGCCTCTATTCACTAGATAACATTAGTAGTACCTGCAGATGTGACAAAATTTCTCCTGACATTGCGAAACACCTCATGGAGGGAGGGGGCTACCAAGAAACACTAGGAAGCAAGGACATTAGCTTGGGGGTGATATTCTGCCAATCCTGGACTTTGTCCTCCGCCATGTGTGAGTGTGCATACATATTTAATCACCAGTCAAAAAAGGGGGCTGTACCCCCAACAGCCAAAATACAAAAGTCTGGCAACCAAGAAGTTGAAGGAGTTTTAACTCCTCTCACCATAATTCCTAGGGATCCATTTGTGAAACTGATTCTTGCTGCTTCTATGACATTATCGGCTGCTGGTTAAATCACGGATCCATACCTCACACTCTATACAAAAATTAACTTAAAATGAATCAAAGATCATAAAACTTTTAGAAGAAAATGTAGGGAAAATCTTACAAATCCTGTGATAGGAAGTTTCCTAGACTTTTCACCCAAATCATGAGAAACAAAAAAGAGAAACAGATAAATGGGATCTCCTCAAAATTTAACATTTTGTGCATCAAAAAACTTTGTCAGGAAAGTAAAAAGGCAGCCTAAACAATAGGAGACAATATTTGGAAACCACATATCAGATAAGGGTTTAGGATCCAAATATATAAAAAGATTCTAAAACTTAACAACAAAAAAACAACCCAATTTAAAAACGGGCAGGGCAGGCCAAGGTGGCTCAGTGGCAGAGTTCTCACTGTCATGCCGGAGACCCAGGTTCAATTCCTGGTGCCTGCCCATGTTTAAAAAAAAAAAAAAAAAAAAAACCTGGCAAAAGACACGAACAGACACTTTTCAGAAGACAAAATACAAATGGATAAAAGGCACATGAAAAGATGCTCAACTTCACTGGCTATTAGGGAAATGTAAATCAAATCCAGAATAAGGTATCACCTCACAGCCAGCAGAACAGCCATTATCAAAAAAACAGAAAACAACAAGTACTAGAGAGAATATGGACAGAGGCACACTTATCCACGTTGGTAGGAATGTAAAATGGTACAAACGCTCTAGAAGGCAGTTTGGTGGTTCCTCAGGAAGCTAAGTATAGAATTGCCACATCATTCAGCCATCCCATTACTACATATATATTCAGAGGAACTGAAGGCAAGAACACAAACAGACCTTTGCACACCAATGTTTAAAGCAGCATTATTTATGACTGCCAAGAGATGAAATAGCCCAAATGTCCATCAACGGACAACAGACTAAACAAGCTGTGGTATATACATACATAAGATGGACTATTATGCAGCTGTAAGAATCAAGTCATGAAGAATGTAACAATGTGGATGAACATGAAGACGTTATGCTGAGTAAAGTTAGCCAGAAACAAAAGGACAAATACTGTATTGTCTCACTAATATGAATTAACATTAATGAATAAACTTTGAGAGTTAAAGTTAAGAACACAGGTTATCAGGAGATAAAAAGAGGGAAGAGATTGGGTGCTGAAGGAATACCAATTGTGCAACAGGACTAATTGTAAAAATTCAGAACTGGACAGCAAAATATTATCTGATGGTAGCATAACGAACAGTAGCACAGTAATATAAGAACACTGAATAAGGCTCAATGTGAGTATGGTTGAGGGAAAAGGGCTGGGGGGATGGATGAAACTAGAAGGAAAGAAAAGGGATAAAGACTGAGATGGTAAAACCTGGGAATGTCTAGAGTGGACAATGATGGTGATTAAGTGTCCAAACATAAAAACATTTTTGCATGAGAGAGAACAAATGAATGTCAACATTGCAAGGTGTTGAAAATCGGATGTTATACAGGAAAAAGCACCCTAAATGCAATCTAGGGTCTATAGGCAACACTAACACTGCAATATGCTTCCGCTGAATGTAACAAAGGCATTATGCCAAAACTAAATGTCAGCACTAGGGCATAAGGGGTGGGATTCTCTGTGGAAGAAAAGGAAATGTCTTCACATAAATTATGGTGGTGAAGGCAAGTCTATTTACATAGGTTGGATTGTATGATGTGCAAATTAAACTGTTTAAAAATGAACAAAGAGGGTGCACGGGTGATTCACTGGTAGAATGCTCGCCTTCCATGTGGGAGACCTGGGTTTGATTCCCAGACCATGCACCCAAAAAGAAAACAATAGGAACAGAGAGAAATGCTAGAGAAAATGCAGAGGAAGACATGAACCTAGTCACTGCTGGTAGGCAAGCGGAGAGGTGCAGCCCTCGGAGGGCAGTGTGGTGGCTCCATAGGAGGCTGGAGGTCAGGTTGCCATCTGATTGTTGCTCGGTATATACCTGGAGGAACTGAGTGTGGTGACAGGAATGGATATTTGCACACAGGTGTTTATAGTGGCAGTGTACACAATTTGCAGTGGATGGAGGTGGCCTAAGGGTACAATGACTGAGGGATGGAAGGGGGAACTGTGGTGTTTACATACGATGGATACTGAACCAAAGAAGGAATGAAGATGTGAGGCATGCACCTAGGTGAAAGAATCTTAAGGACAGTGTGCAAAATAAAATGGCATAAAAAAAAGACAAATATTATCATGTCTCACTCAAACGGACTAACTGTAACATACAAACTCAGAGAACTGAAGTCAAGAGCATGGGTTATCAGACTAGGGCCTATTGTAAAGGGTCCTATATTGTGAGCTCTTACAGCAGTCACATACACTCAAGAGGTGTAACTGCTATTTCCAAATTCTGAGATACTGAGGTGTTTGTGTATAACCTGGTCATTCCCTGAAACTTGGTGTATTTGTCAACACCTGAAACTCTGAGTTAGAGCACTGAAGCTGTGAAAGTCAACATCACCTCATATAGCAACTGTTTAGAAATTTGATAAAGTGATCACACTTCGACTAGAGATACGAATGAAGCTCATCTGAATAGGACTACAGAATACAGGGTAAAGGATGATATGGCCCATATCTTTAAACTTCAACTTCTGTGTGAGACCAAAGGAGAAGATGTTTATTTGGTCCAAAATTTTATTTTGTTAGTGCATTATCTAATTTAACTCGTAAGTTTATTTGAACACCTTAACTAAATGGATCTTGAATAGGTCATGAGATCTTGTGGGTTTGTACAGGTTAGTGCAATGGCCTTATATATCCCACAGTAATTTGGGCAGTGAATAAAGAAGTATTTGCAAAATCCCCTTGGGGGACTGGGGAGAAAGGGGGAAATATTCAACTTCCCCATCTGGGGAATTCCTCATTGAATACTCAAGCAGTGGGGACAATGGATACAATAGGCTGAGCCCAGGATCTTGTGATTCACCGATAGGAAACTTATGCCTGCAAAGAAGCAGTGAAGCCTATTTATAATTATGGCTAAGAGTTAGCCTAAAGAACATTTTTGTTGCTCAGATATGGCCTCTGTCTCTAAACCAACTCCACATGTGAATTCACTGCCCTCCCCCTTTGTGGGATGTGACTCTCAGGGATGAAAATCTCCCTGGCAATGTGGGACAGGACTCCCAGGATGGGCTGGGACCTGGCATCACGGGATTGAGAAAGTCTTATTGACAAAAAGAGGGGAGAGAGAAATGAGAAAAAATGAAGTCTCAGTGGCTGAGAGATTTCAAACAGAGTCAAATGGTTACCCTGGAGGTTATTCTTATGCATTTTATAGATACGCCTTTTTAGTTTATGGTATATTAGAATGTCTGGAGAGAAGTACCTGAAACTGTTGAACTGTGTTTCAGTAGCCTTGAGTCTTGAGGTGATTCTGTAATGACACAGCTTTTACAAATGTGACATGTGATTGCAAAAACCTTGTGTCTGGTGTACCTTTTATCCACGGTATGGATGATGAGTAAAAAAAATAAGGATAAAAAGTAATTAAATAATAGGGGGTAGAGGGTAAAAAATTGGGTAGATAGAAATACTAGTAGTCAAAGAGAGGGAGGAGTTAGGAGTATGGGATGTATGAGTTTTTCTACTGTCTTTTTAGTTCTTTTTATGATGATGCAAACATTCTAAAAATAATCATGATGATGAATACATAACTATGTGATGATATTGTGAGCCTCTGAATATATATAATGGATGGACTGAAGATATCTCAATTAAAAAGAAAAGCCTAAAATACATTTGTAAAAAAAAAAAAAAAAAGCACATGCTGAATAAAATTAATGGACCTGAACTTCACATATCTGTAGCTGCTTGAAGCAACTATGGAAAATGGACCATCAGGCAAACTCCCTTAAGATTAAGGGGAACAAGAACTGTCTGATGGGGAGTCAAGGCAGGGTTAGAATTAAGGTGGTGGGTGGTTAATGAGCAAAGGGCAAATTCCAGAGAGGAGGCAGGTTGCAAGGTGAAAGATAACTCCTAGGAAAATAACAGTAAACAGCCCATGGCTTTTATTGCCATTTTAAAATGGCATAAAGAAGGAAGAAGGGAAAGCAAACAGCTAGGAAAAATAATACAAAAGGAACAGAAAAACTATAAAAACAACCCCTTCCCATAGCGTGATATGCTTCTCCCCTTGCCAGAGTGTCCACATGTCATTCTTGTGTGTGTTCTAAATAAACTCTCTGCCTGTTTGCTTGATCTGTGCTAGGCCCTTGAATTCTTTCTTACAGCATAGCCAAAAACCTAGAAACTCAAATCCGAAACAGTGGTGCTCCATGTTCCAGAAATTAATCCTTACCCGTTAGTAGTTAAGTCAGGGGAAGCCTTGTGACCCCCAAGGGAAAGTGAGGCAGGACAGCAGGGATGAGCAATCAGGGGTTGGAAAACAGGTACTCAGCAACTGCTATGGAGTTCCCTCAGTACAGTCAACAGCCAGCACAGCTGACCATCCGCCTTGAACAGAAAGAAATGACAAAAAAAGGTATCCTGTCACTGAGGAGCAGGACGGGTTCTAGGGAAATTTAGTATTTAATTCCTGTTTCAGTTTGATTAACCACGCTTCTCTTTTAATTTCACTTTCCTTATTATATTGAGGCAATTCCTTTTGCAATTCACCAGCTGAGTAAGCAGAATATCCACTGTCCCAAGGAGGCAGCTTCCTTTATGTATAGCATTTTTCTTTAAAATGTTACTAGTTAAGAAAATCGAGGAAAAGTTGTCTCTTCACAAAACCCAGATGAAGAAAATGCTCTTGACAAACTATGCAGTCATGAATGTGAACGATTTCCCAAAATGAAATCAAGGGAAAGAAATGCAAATATAATTAAGAGAAAAAATTGATAAATATGACCAAGTAACATTAATATTTTAGTGAGAAAAATTATATGAATGAAGTGAATACATAAATGTTACATACAGGTTACATAAAGGTTAATAGATCTATAAATTACACATCATTCTTTCCACTCCAAAAAGCAAAATACTCAAAGAGAAAAATGAGTTAAATTTCTTGAATGAATAATCCATTAAAGGGAGGAAAAAGGGCCCATAAAACACTACTTGTTTTTATGTTCAAGCTAATTCTTAAGAAAGTAAATAACCACACAATGAGATGCTAAGGCTGGCAAGTTTCTGGTGAGAATAGGCGGCATCAAATAATTCAGTGGGACAATTTGAAGACACATGTTCAAAAAGAGCCTTAAAATCATACAGATTTAATCTAGCAACTCTACGCTGAATAATCGAATCTAAGAGATCATTCCAGAGCTCTTTGCAACAGAAGAAACGCAAGCCTTTCTAATGTCTAACAACAGATAATCAGACAAACGTTATGAAATCTCTTTGAAGAGATGGAAGCAGCCCACGTGCCCGTCAGTCCCGTGCCCACGCCCGCAGCCCTGGTCCGGACCTCACAGGACGCACCGCGGCGTGACCACCGCTACCCGGACCACAGCGGGCTCACGGCCTTCGGGGAGACGGACCTTAGCGATGCGCCTTAAAGATGGTTTTCCTTAAAATGCTTCCAAGTTCTAAGTCTCACGTAGTGAAAGACAAACTGCAGAAGGGAAACACATCTCTAACCAGGCGAGACACCTGTGCCAGGGGGAGAAGCGGCGGCTCAGCGCGCGGCCACCCGCCGCCCCCACACGGCCCCGCGGGACACGCCGAAGCCGCCCACCAGCGGCGACCTCCCCCCGGAACGGGCTCTCGTTCAAAACCGTCCAAACACCGCCGGGTTTCTCTCGCTCGAACCCAGCCTGAGGACAACACACTGGCCACCCGCGGAAGTTCCTGGCGAAACCAGCGCACCGGGAAATGCAGCTTCACGGCCCCGACCGCACCTTCCTTCCCGCGCCAGGCGGGGAGCCGGGGAAACGGCCTTCGGGCGCCACGGGCCTCGGGAGCAAGCAGCCGGCCAAGGGCGCGAGCCCGGGACGCTCCCCGCGGGCCCGGCTGCTCCCCGCGGGCCCGGCTGCT
>PVIY010025608.1:0-36487 GCA_004026745.1 Myrmecophaga tridactyla | reverse complement strand
TTGAATCCAACAGTGTATAAAAAGAACCACAAGCAAGTAGGATTTATTGCAGGTATGTGAGACTGTTTGAACATTTGAAAATAAATTAATGTAATCCATCACATCCTTAGGCCAAAGAAAAATAATATGATGTAAAATGTAAATGTAAATAGATCCCTTGACAAAATTCAGTGCCCATTCCTGGTTAAAAAAAAAAAAAAAACTCAGCAAACTAGGAATAGAGGAGAACTTCCTCAACCTTATAAATATCTACGGTAAACCTCTCACCACATACTTAATGATGAGAAACCAGATTGGGATACCAGATTGATGATAAATCTGAGATTGGGAACAAGGCAAGGATGTGCCCGCTTACCACTACCATTCAACATCATACAAGAAGTCCCAGCTGGTACGATAAGACAACTTTTATACAAAGTTATACAACTTTTCTATAAAGGTATGCAGATTGGGAAGGAAGAAATAAAACTGTCTTGGTTCACAAATTATTTGATTGTCTACATAGAAAACGTGAACGAATCAACAAAATACAACTCCTAGAACTAGTAAGTGATTACAGCAAGGTTGCAAGATACAAGGTTAATATACAAAAGTCAGTTGGTTTCCTATATACTAGCAATGAACAATTGGAATTTGAAATTATACACAACCCCATTTACAATAGCACCAAAAAATGAAATATTTTGTGCAGTTTGGAACTGTGGTCTACCCAAGAAAAGCCATGTTCTTTACTCTTCATTCAATATTATTAGGTGGGATCTTTTTTATTAAGTTGTTCCATGGAGATATGACCTTTTGATTAGATAGTTTCCATGGGGATGTGTCTCTACCCTTCCGAGGTGGGTTGCTTACTAGAGTCCTTTAAAAGGAAACCATTCTGGAAAAACATTGAGAGCTGATACAGAAAGAGACATTTGGAGATAAAGAAAGAATACATCCCTGGGGAAGCTTTTGGAAATGAGAAGCCCAAAACCCCAGCAGATGCCAGCCATGTGCCTTCCTAGCTGACAGAGGTGCTCCAGACCCATTGGCCTTTCTTGAGTCAAGATATCTTTCCTTGGATGTCTCAGTTTGGACATTTTTATAGCCTTAGAACTGCAAAATTACAACTTAATAAATTCCTTGTTTAAAGGCTGTTCCATTTCTGTTATATTGCATTCCAGAGGCTTTAGTCAACCAAAACACTTTGGAATAATTCTAACAAAATATGTGTAGGATCTATATGTGAAAAACTATAAGACTCTGATATAAAAAGGTCATGGAATATCAAATAAATGGAGAGATTATATACATGGATTGGAAGGCTCAATATTGTTAAGATGTCAGTTTTTCCCAACTTTATCTATAGAGTCAATGAAACCCCAGTCATAATCCCAGCAAGTGATTTTGTAAATATTCACAAACTGATTCCACAGCTTATATGGAAAAGCAAAAGACCCAGACAACATAATACTGAAGAAGAAAAACATAGTCAGAGGAATAACCCCAAGTGACTTCAAGAGTTACTACAAAATTGCAGTAATTTACACAGCATGGTATTGATGCAAAAGCAGACACATAGATCAATGGAACAGATTAAAGAGTAGAGAAAAAGACCTATGCAAGTACAGTCAACTGGCCTGTAAGGGGCAGAGGCAATTTGATGGAAAAAGGAGTCTTTTCAATAGATTGTGCTGAAGCAATTGGACATTCACATGCAAGTAAAAATGAACATAGACACAGAACTTACACCCTTCACAAAAATTAATTCAAAGTGAAAAATAGACCTAAATGTAAAACAAAAAGCAATAAAACTTCTGGAAAATTACCTAAGAGAAAATCTATATGACCTTGGGTTTGACCATGAATTTTTATATATAACACCAAAGGCATGATATCTAAAAGAAAAAAATTGCTAAGTTGGACTTTATCAAAATGAAAAACTTTTTCTCTGTGAAAGGCACCATGAAGAGAATGAAGACAATCCAGAGACTAGGATAAAATATTTGCAAAATATATATTTGATGAAGGACTTGTATTCAAAATATACAATAGAATATACAAAGAACCCTTAAAGGTCAACAAGAAGAAAACAACCCAATTTTAAAATGTATATGCAGGTGAATATCCAAGCATATATACAGATAGAAAATAAGTATATAAAAAGAAGATCACCATCATTTGTCATTAGGGAACTGCAAATTAAAATAACAATGAGATACCACTACACACCTATTAGAATGGCTCAGAACCCCCAAACTGACAATATCAAATGCTAAAAAAGATGAGAACAGCAGGAACTCTCATTCATTGTTGGTGGGAATGTAAACTGGCTACAGCCACTTTGGAAGACAGTTTGGCAGTTTCTTACAAAGTTAAAAATAATCTTACCATATCATCCAGTAATCATGATGGATTTACCCAATTGATTTCACAACCTATTTTCATGTAGAAACCTGCATGTCGATGTTTATAATAGCTTACTCATAATCACCCCAAACTGGAAGCAACCAAGGTATTCATATTATAGAATATTATTCAGCAATAAAGAGAAATGAGCTCTCAAACCATGTAAAGATACAGAGCAACTTAAATGCTTACTGATACATGAAAAGGCTCTTTGGAAAGGCTATATATTGTATGATTTCAATTATATGACCTTCTAGAAAAAGCAAAACTATAGCAAATACTCCATGTTTTCCAGGGGGAGAGAGGATTGGGAAGGGATGAATAGGCAAAGCAAAGGGGATTTTAGGGCAGTGTTTTAGTTTGCAAAACCTGCCAGAATGCAATATACCAGAAACAGAATGGCTTTTAAGAAGGGAATTTGTTAAGTTGCAAGTTTACAGTTCCAAGGCCGTGAAACTGTCCAAATTAACTCCAAAGAAAGGGGCCAATAACGTTCGGGCTTTCTCTCTCAGCTGGGAAAGCACATGAAACGTCTGCTAGCTTTTTTTCCTAACTTCTTGTTTCATGAAGTTCCCCCAGGGTGTTTTCCTTCTTCATTTCTAAAGATCTCTGGCTGTGTGGTTCTGAAGCTTTTTCCAAAATAGTTCCCTCTTAAAGGACTCTAGTAAGCTACCCCACCTTGAATGGGTAGAGACAAATCAAAAGGTTCCACCCACAATTGGGTGAGTCACATCTCCATGGAAACAATCAGAGACCCCACCCAGCAATATTGAATGAGAATTAAAGAACATGGCTTTTCTGAGGTACATAACAGATTCAAACTGGCATAGGCAGTAAAATTATTCTTCTAAATTTTTGAATAATTACAAAATTATTATAATGGTGGACATGGGACATTTTGCATTTGTCAAAACCCATAGAATTATACAGCATAAAGAATAAATCTTAAAGTTTGAAAATTAAAAAATATATCATTAGGAGGTTTTGGGCTCCCAGGAAGGAAAGCATACTGTGAAAAAGAGAATCCATAGATATTACAAATGTATGAACAGCCTCACTGAAGGGAATGGTGAGAAACGTGCTGATCTAAATATCTTTGGAAATGAGTGGAGTCTGTCAGACAAAAGGCAAAAGAAGCTACACATAAGCACTGTGCTCTAGCTGATAAAGTTGTTACCCATAGGTATATGGGTTAGCAATTTTAACACTGCTATATATGCATACTAGACTGAAACAACTAAATTTCATTAGGAATATGATGCAAGGAGTCAGACTACTCATTATTGGGAATTTATAGAATAAACAAGGAGAGGAAGCTAGAAAAAAAGTAGGTCATACATACACAATAATGTCTGTGAATAGCTTTGTACACTAAAGATATTATTTATACATATAATTTATACCCTAAAGATATTATTTACTATACATAAAGCATCATTATTTACACATATCTCATACATAATTTGGACCATGTACTTCAGTGGTGGCTAATCTCAAAAGCTCAGAACTTTTTCAGATACGTTAATAAACATGTCCATCCTCTGAGGCAAGAATTTGCACAGCATCTATTCTATAATCTATAGGAGCTTTGTTTATCAAAGCAGTTTAACTAAAGCCAAGCAAACAGGCTATTTAGAAAATAAATGTTTAAAAACATAACATTAACTAACTGCTCCTATGTGATGCCAAAAAACCCGCAGATAAAAAGTAGAAAATTCTTATTTTGTTTGGGATACTACTAAATACCCAAATGTTTTCAGTCACATTTTTAGCACAGCACAGACCAAGCATCTGGATATTTGAAATTTCTTTTTCTTTCTAGTTGGTCTAGTGTGATATGGTATAGAATAGACAGAACCTCAGAGGTAAATTATTTCCAAATGCTTTTACAAAGCATTTAATTAAAAATAAAATTTAATCTGACACCACTCTCCCCGTCTCCTTTTTTGCATCCTACTTTTCATATCTGCAGAAAGCAGAGGAGGTCAGTATCAGAAAAGAATCTTTCTTCTCTTCAAATCAATTGGAGGGTCTGATAACTACATACACAGAATTTGGGTTTCAGACACATTGTTAACTTGCCTGAATATACAGGCAAATAATTTGCCACAGATTGAACCGTTTCTCCATTTAAATAAAAAAAAAATTTCCTACCCATTAATAGCCATGAAACACTAGAACATGCTACTGTGCCAATAAAACATTGCGTCTGCTCAGATCTTTTAAAAATGAGACAAGGCACAAATACTCAATACATACTTACATATATACATCCATTACATGGCAGAATCTCCATTAAGAATTTAAATAACAAAATCAACAATCTGGATTGATTTGGAAATAGAAATATGGACCAAACGAATTTCTAAGGGCCCTCCATATGCCAAGATTCCACACTATTTTTCTTGTTCAATTTATGTCCACACTTTCCTCCAATGCCTCTGTACAAATAGCAACAGTGTTTTCTGGAATCATGCGTTTACCTGATAATTTTCTGCTTACCTCTGAGGGTTCCCCCACACTTCCTCCACCCAAACACACTCCACCCATGCACACTCCCTTTTCCCACCTCGCGCACACACACACACACACACAAATGGCCGCAAATAGTTTCAGATTTGCAGTGCAAGGGAAATAAGCATCACGTAACTTCTTCTTTTTTTTTAATATTTCGTGGTCCATTCATCATTCTGTACAGTTAGACAAAAGGAAAGGCATCTTTGTTTCAACTTGATTTGTAAATCATTTTGTGTATGGCAACAAGGAAAAACATGGTAACTTTGGGCAGAGTCTGGTACATCAGGAAATTCCTCCTGCTGTGAGGTGGGTCGGGGAGAAAGTGGTGACGCAATGCAGATGCAGGGCCTGCCCTTGGCCCGTAGTGCAGATGTGTTTTATATGCACGTGCCCAGAAGGTGACACTTCTGGCCCCAGTAATGTGTTCCAGGTGCCAGTCTTCTTCCTTCACATGCGTGCGCCTCAATTTCATATATATCATGTGTTTATTTATGAGGCATAACATTCCTACATTTCATAAGTGCCAGTTACTATTAAAAAAGAGAAATTTCAACTGCTCTGTAAATTGATCATCTTTAAAATTGCTATGAAATACAGCCTGCATTTCAAAATGACTTCTCATGCAATTAATGAATTCATGATGCAAATTTATGGCCTTCCCCCTTGCCTGTTGAGAAAATATGGTGCTGGGTTTACCTTTTAAAGGTAGCTAATAAATTAAATATTTGCATAATGATACATTACAATGAGTTTTTGCTTTCCTTGCATTTCTCATCTCCAAAGCCCAATTCAAAAAGTAGCGTGTTAGTCACTGTTAATTAAATCCAGGCATTAACTAAGAGAAATTTCGGTTCTTCTAGAAATGGTTCATACTTATAGCTCCACAGGGACAGAGGTGGTTTTGTAAAAAGAAAGCCCTACCATAGTTTCAAGCTATTACAAATTGTAACTCCATGGATTTGAGGAAATGTATCAGTCATATAAACTTTGGCTCATAATCTAAAGTATAAAATGTAAGAGAATGATAGTTTCACTCTGAATGAAAATGCACCAATTCTTAACTTTTTATTTAACACATTTCAGTATTTTTATAGAAGTGTTTAAATGAATCAAATTCTTAAAACAGAAAGATGAAAAACACACATGACAGAACAGATTTTGAAAGATGTAATTCACGTCGACTTCTTTCTTAATAGCCGAAGTGATTGACTAAAAAAATCAGCAAATATATTATTAATAACAGATAACTATCTCTATAATCAGTTGTAGGAAATAAATGACCAAGATACTGATGAATTTTTTTAAGAGGCTGCACACTTTTATCACCAATAGCAGAAGATCAAAATTGCCAATACTGGGTGCTAAGCTAAATATATTTTAAGTCTTAGTTCCTAGCATGTGGTTTCTGACCCTCATGAAAACTATTCTACTTCCTTAAGTAAAAAACCCCCTTTTTTTTCCCTATTTGAGTCTCTATACTTTGTAGTTTTGTAGATAAAGGTTTTAACAACTTCATTAGCTTTCGCCACACCCAGGAAGTGTGACGGAAATTTAAAATAATTATCTAATTCAGGCAAGAGTAAAAAAAATTACTCTTCCATGAAAGCATTACCTGAATTTTTTTAAAAAAAGGACAGCAAAGCAATTATAGGATATTTTTTCTCTGAACTTTTCAGAAAGATATCTCACGTTGCTCCATGTGTATTTTTATTCAAATGCACATGCATAATAGCAACTCTGGTGATCTCTGAAAGGTTTAGAGCAACTCCAAGCAGATTTCAGATTTGGGGGAATGGAGCAATAAAAGAAATATGAAGAGCCTGGGGAATGTCGTCTTATTGGACATGGAGAGAAGCCTGGCTGTGACCTTGACTTTTTTATTGACGTGTTAAAGTCCTGCCAAGTATTTTTGCCCATTGGCCTTAGGCTAGTATAACAAAGACCTTATTAAAGAAGCTGAAAATATATCCATAGGCATCTTGTCCTAAGAATTCTCTTTATCACAAAGATTAAGAAGATAAAGAAAACAGATGATGTCGCTCTTTTTCATACCTGGGATGACAAATACATCACATACGTGCTATAGCAACATTTCCTACATCTCTGTAAAACATAACTAACTGATCATGGCACTCTACCACTATACAAGGCTTAGAATCCTCTTCAAGAAAGCACGGCAGGGAGCACCTACCAATTAATTCAAGCCCGGTCCACACTTGAGGGCAAACCGCTTTGCCCTCCCTCTTTTGGTTCTGGGCAAATAGCAGGTGGTTAGTCTGCATGTGATAAAACATAAAAGACCAGGTGGGCCACGGTGGCTCAGCAGGCAGGAATGCTTGCCTGTGATGCCAGAGGTCCCGGGTTCAATTCCTGGTACCTGCCCATGTTAAAAAAAAAAAAAAAAAAACATAGAAGAACAATAGTTATCGTTATTGTTTAAACCTGTCATTTTCACGAGAGGCGGAGAGCTGGGCTTTTTAGGCCTGCCTTGAAGATTGGGCAGTTGCCATGGTAACAGCACCAAGTCACTGACCCCATAGCCCATCAGCTCATTCTCTCTGGATCCCTCCACTGACTGGCGACAGCCACACCAAAGGACCCAGCGAGGCTACTTGGACTCAGGCCACAGAAGGGTTACACAGCGAGGAGTTGATCCATACCTTGGGAGGTCTGGAAAAGACACCAGCAAAGTAAAGAGGGAAAACAAGAAGCCAAGTGGTGGGTTGCAAATGCAAAATCAGGGGTGATGTAGCCACCTAAGTTGGGACTGGAGGGCTAAAAACCCTGCAGAGAGCATAGAAACAGGAGGCAGCAGAGGCTGGAAGCTGCTCTGAGACTCTGGCCACCAGTTCCTCCTTTGATATCCCCTGTGCGCTTTCACATGTGCAGATGAGAAAAGCAACAACCTCTTATTAGCAGCAGCGCCTACAGATTTCAGAAGGCTTTTCCATCCATGATCTCATTGGATCCCCCCTCAGCACAGGGAAGTAGAGCAGGCATTGTTATCGAAGTAGAGCAGGCATTGTCTTCCCCAAGTTTGCATGATCTCATTGGATCCCCCCTCAGCACAGGGAAGTAAAGCAGGCATTGTCTTCTCCAAGTTTGCAGCTAAGTGAGGCTTCGCTTGTCCAGAATCACATAACTGCTAAGCCTAGATTGATTTCATCTGAAATATCTAGATGAAAGGTGACAGATGATGAGAATTCACATTTCTATTTGAATTTTCTGATAATTGTGCCAATTGTCTCCTCAACTTTGCGGGTATAGGAAAGCAGATGGTTTGGTGGTGAGACAGTCAGTGTTTCAGAAATGGTGTTGAAGGTGGTTTCCCTAGGGTAGCTTTTGAATTGTTGAATATGGAGATGCCATCCTGAACCCCAGTAATTGAAAGACACTTTCTGTTCCTTCCTCTGACAGCTGGTTACCCTGTTGCAGCTGTGGGTTGTCCCTTTGTATTTCACTATAAAACTGTACTGGTGGCGGTTTCTGTCTATGTGGGGAATGTTCTCAATTATTACCAGTTATATCATCTTCAGAGCTACCCGAAAACCCCTCTCGGGGAGAACACCGCGGTATGTATTCCATTCATTCCTTTCCCACATTTTACTTTAACACATTAGAAAAAATACTTAATTTCCATTTTCCTGAGGTGCAAGGGATGTTACACATATTTTACCTTTAGTAGCAAAACACTTTGGAGATGAGCTATACTGCTTTTAGTTCACATCCATTACTTAATGGTGATTGAGACGTGCCCTGTGAAATTTATTACTACAGATATTAGTTAGTGGAGGCGAGGAGAAAGAGAAGTGAAACCATAGCTCAAAACCTCTAGAGCACTATTTGCATGTTTATCTTAAGCTCAGCATTTTTATTTCCTCTGTGAGTTGGGTCACACACATTTTAAGATAGAGCAAGAGTTAGATGTTTGTATTTCAACCTGAAAATATCTGGTAAGTCATAAGTAATAGATAACATTACTCTCCTAACAAATGAGGCTTTAATATTCCAATGATCATGGAAATACCCAACCCCTTGAGGTTAATATAGTTCCATCATATCATTCAAAAATCTTTCCAAAGTGCTTCATAACCATGTAATGGGTCCTCAAGTTTGCTTTCATTCTCCTTGCTCTTTAGACAAGATCAGAATTCTTCACCAGATAAAATGAAATGCGATACAGAGAAAGTGTAATACGCTAAATGGGACTAAGGCAAGGTTCAATTTTGATCTCTGTTGGAGAATAAATCATAAGCTCCTGTGAAATATTTTTATAATTATTTGATCATTCTGAAATTTGTTTTCATTCTTTAAAAAATGGGACAGGCAAGTATCAACTTTTACTTCTAGGTTAGAGAAGAAGGAAAAATATTTAGTAAGAGAAGCGAGATAAATCAATGTAATAATAAAGATTGAAATACAAATAAATAAATGGAGGTTAATGAGTATTTTAATTTACTCTCATTTTTAAAAAGAGCTCTGTGGTATTAGGCAACCTTCTTAGGTGGCCAGGTAGGGGTCTTGGACCAAAATGGTCATATGGTACCCTCTCCTCTTCTTATAAAATGTTGTAAGTTATCTGAGATTTGTGAAAGAGTGCTGAGTTTTGAAAGAATCAAGACATACTTGTTTTCATCCCCTGGAGGTAATCTGTATTATATTTCAATGAGAATGGTTCCCTTTTCCTTTGTGTGATTAAATGCAGTGTCTCTGTGCTCATCAGCTCACTCAATGCAGAGGACCTTCACTGCAAAGAAATACCCAAACCCTCCCTCATTACACGTCTTGGCTCACACATCTGGATGGCCATGCTCCCCTGCCCTCTGCTTCTCAGGCCCACACACATCCACTTCAGCTTCCATCTGCCTGCACAGGTCACAGCCCTGGCATATAGTCTGCGAGCCATCTGGCTCCAATGACTTCCTAAAGTGGATCCCAATGCCATGTGAAGAGATAGCAATGGGAGAGGTTAACTGGCTTGTAGAAAAGAAGTCAGGCTAAAGGAGCTCCTGTATAATAGAGGTAGGAGGCCCTAAGAAAGTGTATGGATCTTTGTTTTATCATCATATTATAGGTGAGTCACGTCTTGGCTATTTTCCATTTAGAAGCGAAGGATTTAATTAGAGGCTAGGAAAGCTAGCAGAAGCAAATCAACAATGGTGCAGAAAACAAATAGAAGAAGAGTTGTCTCTGGCACTTACAAAGTTGAAAAACTGCTTGATCCTCTTCCAGTATATCAAGTCCCAGCTGTGAAACAGAGTATCAAGGAAGGGGAAGTGGCTTCCCATCCACTCCAGCTGAGGTTGTCTGCCAAGCAATGAAGTTCAGGTTCAAAAATAGATCACAGACAGGGTGGTGCCTCGGTGGCTCAGTGGCAGAGTTCTCACCTGCCATGCCGGAGAGCCGGGGGTTCGATTTCCGGTGCCTACCCATGCCAAAACAAAACAAAACAAAAAGATAGATTACAGACAAAGAATTGGACTTGATCACATCAATTCCAACACAAAAGCGAGGCTGCTCTGAAGCAGGAACAAAGTTTCTTATCCGTGGTTAGCTGCCCTACAGTGTGAGTCCAAGTAGCAAATGCTGGACTCTATTGTTCCTGGAAACACGTATCCCTGGGAAGCAGGAAGATATGGGGCAGGGGGTGGGGGGAGAGTGGTGTGTGAAAGTTGAAAAATCTATTACATGCATAACAATTATATGATAGACTGAGCATTTAATGTGTCAATTCCTTTAAATAGTAGTACCTAATTTTTAGAACCACTGTAGGAGGTGGTATTATTATCCCTACTTTATTAATGAGGAATCATGGGAAGAAATGCCAAATAAGTTGAACAAGTTCCCCCAGGCAGTAAGTAGCAGGGCCCAGAATCAAACCAAGAACATTTGACTACAAAGCCCTTCCTTCCAACCGCATGCTGTGGCTTAATTAAGTCACACAAATAGCTTTGCATAGAGGCACCTAGTTTAAAAAGCTGAGCAACATGAGAGGAAGACCTCTAATGCTTGCACAACTTGGAGAGGGGAGAAGGTACGCCAAGTATGTGTGGAGTTCAGGAACCCCACGCCGAATTGTTAGCTGGGCCTGGGGCTGGGCCTGGGGCTGGGGCTGGGGCTGGGCTGTCTCAGAGCTTCTCTGCTCTCCCATCACCAGCCCTGTTTTGCAACAGAAACTTCCACCTTGCTCTGACTACGCTGAGCTCAGCACTGGCAAAGAATGGAAGGCCCAAGGACTCACTGTGGCAGAGAGACGCCAAAATCCCTCTCTTGTCCCCTTTAGAAATGACAGAGCCCCACAGCAATTAGGCAGAGTGGTCATAAGCAGATATGTGTCTTCCATGCAAGTTTCTCCCCCACATAACTCACCATTACCTAGTCCCCCCACAGGGCAGGCGCACACCCCTGAGCAAGTCGTTTGAAGGGTGAAAAGCATTTCATCATAGAAATGAGGTAAATGACAGCTTACTCCTCAGACTAGCCCACAAACCCAAATTTAAACTAAAATGTTTCAGAAGGTCCCTTTTAACTGGAATTCAGTGAGCCACAGCATCTTGTGTAATACTGAAATATTACATCAGTAAAATCATAGGACTTAAGCATTCAGTGCATTGGCTCCAACAGGGAGGAACCAGAGAAGGTGAAAGAGTTGGAGACAGGACTCCATGGGTTGGAGGTGAGAGGATGGGGCCAAATTCCTGGATCTAGATTTGAATGAGTTTTAGAGTGAAAAGCAGGAAAGGAGCTTCAAAAGGATGTGGAGACAAAGCGCTGAGAGGCAAACAAGACTCCCTGTATTCCTACATCCTGCGAATAACCCTCCAGCCACCTGCTTCCTGCCCCCACCCCCAACTTCTCTTTCTCCTTTCTCCATCTCTAGTTTCCAGTCAGCATAACTCCTTTGACCCCATAGGCCACACAAGAATGGAACTGGGCTCCCAACCTCTCCCCACATCCTCCCAGGCACGAAGCAGCCCTGTAGCATTTTTTGTAGTTTTTCTAAGGGCTTTTAGTGCTAGCAAAGATGGAAACATTCAGGATAAAGTGCCTCCTTGTAGGTCATCTCTGCTCTCACGCTCCCTTCTCAGCCTTCTGCTTCTCACTTAGGAGCTGTGGGAAGAAGGAAAGTTCTCCGGAGTGGCTGTCGTGAGTTCAGGGATATGCAAAGGATCCATCCACGTGGCAGGAGAAAGCAAGACTGACGTTCTCTTCCAGTTTCATCCCATGGGCTAAGGGAAAAGTTCCTAGAGTGGAGGAAAGATGGGTTGGGGGCTGACCCACCACCGCTGATGCTATCTGCACTGGGACTGGAGGGTAGAGGGGAAGGAAGGAGAAACTATTAGAGAAGAAGTGGGGTCCATGCTCTTGATTTCTCTTCCCATCTTTTGCTTGTCTTCAAGGTACTCCTGCCCAAACCACTCTAAGATAACTGTAGAGCAAAATGAGAATGGTGAGAAGGAGAGGAGAGTCCTAATAGAGTAGCCATGCTTAAAGGCCATTTTTGTGAGGAACATCGATGAATTTACATATGCATAAACATATAAACACATTTGCATGGTAGTACTCTTTATATATTGTCTTTGTATATTATGTTAAAACTCTAGATTAACATTGAATTTAGCTGATATGGCATGCTTCTGCTCTGTAATTGCATAATACAACTTTAGAAACTAAAAACTTATTTATAACAATGGTTAAAAGAGATAAAGTACTTTCTAATCTGTTTCTCCCCTCTCTTCACTCCACAGATTGGTCTACAAGTGGTTTCTTCTCATCTACAAACTCAGCTATGCATTTGGTGTTGTGGGTTACTTAGCTATCATGTTTACAATGTGTGGATTTAATTTCTTTTTCAAGTAAGTGTCACCGATTTAGACATTAAAATCTTCAAGCACTCGGCTGGAGCATTCACTTAGTCAAATTCTCTGTATGCATTCAGTTCTGCAATTTTCATGCACACATTGTTTACCGTAAATATGCACATATAGTCTTGTCATTGAGGAAAACCACTAGAAAAGGAAGAAAAAGCCCTACAGAAGAAAAAAATAAATTAAAAGCTTTATAAAGTATATATACTTGATCTGTAAGTTTTAAAAGACACCATTGAAAGTCGGCCTACATTTGTGGTGGAGTAATCCCCACTGAACTACAAATGGCCCTTCCACAAAATTCTGAGTTGTCCAGATTCCCTTCTAAATATCCCTTTCATAAGACCTCTAGAACTGTGCTGTCCAATATAGCACCAACTAGTTCGTGTGACTGTTAAGCACTTAAAATGAGAGGTGTTGTAAGTATAAAATACAAGCCAGATTGCAAAGACTTAATATGGAAAAAATGGATATTGATAACATGTTGGAATGATAGTATTTGGATGCATTGGTGAAATTCATTTCCCCTGAATCTCTCTTACATGAAAGTTACTCTAAATCACTGGATCCACAACAGAAATTGAAAGACAGTAAGCTCAGTGAGGAAAGCAATTGAATGAAGAGTCAGCCCTGGAGGAAAGAGCTGTTGCTGTGGCAACAGAACAATCTGATTTTGTAAGCATATCATGAAACTTTCAGAAAAGGAGCACCTAAAATTTTATAGCAGGAGAGGGACAGAAAATAATTGTGCAGATCTTTTATTGCCAGTTTAAGATGTAGAAAGACACTGAATTTCTTTTTTAGCATAATGTCTGTATTTCTTTATTTTTAAAAATATTCACCAGGACTTTTATGAATATTCTTGGAACCACAGTTGTCTCAAGTCTATCACTTCATAAGATTTAAGATCCTTAATCCTGAATCCCCCCTCAGTGAGTCATATCAAGAAGTTAAGCCCCAGATTGGGAAAACTTTCTTTTCTACTGCCAATTGTTGAGCGCCATTGTATTAAGACTCTTTTCTATGGGGTCACAAGTTTGTTACTACGCTTTTTATCAATAAGATTATAAATATATGCTCCCCTGGACATGGAGGGAAGATAATCTTTATTCTTCCCAAATGTCCAAATTTTCAAATATCACCCAGGCAAATCCTGGAAAGGATAAAACTGCCATCTGTGTTGGGACTCCCACTTCATCAGCAAAAGTTCAGTGCCCTCTAGATCTACAGAGCTTCCTGCCTGGACCACACCTTCTTGAGTTAGCAAGCCCTGAACCAACCAGAAGAAGTTACCCGACTCCTCTCCACTCCACCCAGATCCCACTGGTATTTAAGACTGCTTACAGATAGAGCAAACCAAATGTGCAATGATTAACATCTGAGAATCAAATTAGGAGCTAATTACCCGCTTTTAAAGAGATCCATCTCTTTAAAAAAAAAAAAAAGGATTATCACAGAGTCTCCTGGTGTATTTGAAATAGGATTCAAGTTGCAACACTAATTTTTTGATGAATCCATGGCAACTATGGCAGAGTGGTAAAGGGCCTCAAAATTCAAGCTTGAGTCCTGGCTTTGTTGTGTACCAATTTTCTGTCAAGAAAATCAGTTTTTCTAAATCTCCTTTTTTTTTTTCAAATGCAAAGTAGAGATAATAATATCTATCACACATTTCTTAGGTTATATAAAGTATGTGGAAGCATTCTGTCAAATCCAAAGCTCCATAATACTGATTCTCCAACCTAGCTGTGCTATAGAATCGCCTGAGGATCTTTTAAAAAATACTGCTGTGCAGACCCCCACCCCAGGCCAATTAAATTAGAAGCCCTTGGGATGTGGCACATGCACCAGTATATTTTTAAATCTCTCCGGATGATTCTAATCTATATTAGAGCTGAGAACATTGCTCTATTACAATGGTTCCCAACCTTAGCTGCCCATTAGAATCACCTGAGGTCTAGGACACTTAAAAACCAGCGCTGCACAGTTTTCCTCCCCAGAGATTCCATTGTGATTGGCCAGGAATGTTGCCTGGAGATTCAGATTTTTACAAGTGCTCCAGGTCTTTCTTTGTGCAGCCGAGGTATAGAACCACTGGTCAGAGTCTGTCATCTAAGCCCTGCAGCCGTAAGAAGTCTGTGAAGACTGCGCCAAAAATTCCTTTGCCCACATGACTTTGAGTGCTAAAATTTTAGGGAAATTTCAAGAATTCAAAATATTTAGTTAAAAAAACACTGAGCAAATAATGGGGGAAAACATACCCACGCGGTTCTATCAGATACAGCAGCAGGCTCCAATCCCACCCCAGCCCCCGCCCCCAAAATGCCTATTTTCTTATACTGTTGTTTTCAACAGGATCAAGGCTAGAGATTCCATGGATTTTGGTATTGTGTCCTTGTTCTATGGCCTCTACTATGGAGTAATGGGCAGAGATTTTGCTGAGATCTGCTCAGATTATATGGCTTCTACTATAGGGGTAAGTGTCGCTTTCATTCTTCGGAACCATTCATAGCACATAGTTGCACCCATTTTCAGAAACAGAGAAATGACTCTTTGCCCATATGCTCACTCACTTTTCCTTTGAGCCTATTTTAAGAGTTAGATGGTTTTCCGAGGCCATTTTCTCCCTGGATTGTCTTTTTATCAAAAAAGTTCTTTGCTGGTTAATTAGAAAATACATTTTGTGTATAGAGAGAGTGGTTGAGGATAAGACACCTTATTTAATGCAATCTGCCAATTAATTTAAGTTCTCATCTCTACTGTACTCTAATTACTAACTTTTCAAAGATTGAGTAAATATGCAGGTATCCCATGTTAGAATTTTAAATGCATTTTTTCCCAATGGTGGATAGCCTACTTGCCCCCTAGAATCATATGAGAATTAAAACAAAACAAAGCAGAGGCCTGGATTTATTCCAGATCTACAATAACTAAACCCTTTGTCTATTCTGCCAACGTAAATAAAAGTCATATTTGATTGCAGAATCAACCAGTGCCTCAGGATAAGAGTCATCACAAAGATCATTTAGCATTATATAGCATCTGAAGAAGTAGAAGATATAAAAAGAGTGCGAAGGTATTCTGACTCTATTCCTGGAATTAAAAAAAAAAATCCTAATGAACAACTTTCTGGTTAAATGGATTCCAGATTCCAGATAATAGGAGCATTCATCTGAGACATATGTACATCTCTCTAAGACCTTATAAACCAAGGACCCCAGGGATGACCTAAGGTTCAGGAATTCTGCATATCTGGCCTCCACCTGTCTCTTGGTCCATGGCCAGATATGAAGTGGAAAAACTAGTGTACGTGGCAAGAGAAGAGTGAATTTCTAAGCCTAAGTGATCGTGACCTTGATGTCATCCCTGCCTCATCTTCCCTGCTCTCCATCTTAGGTTCTATCTCACTCTTTTTCCAAGAGCTCAACATTTGTAGAGAAATGCTGGAACAACTGATCTTTTAGCATTCCCCTGCCATGGGTCATCTATAGAGCAACTGCCCTTCTTATAAGGTTTAAGGTGAGCACAAAGGGAAACATTTTTATCCTGATTCCCCCAACAAAAAGCAGAAGTCATACCCCTTAGGAAACACCCAAAGTTTGTTTATGAACAGGAGAGGAAGAGCAGACTTGTAAATGTTTTATTCTTTGGAGGACCATGAAGAAGAGATTTAATCTGGTAATACAACCAGGTTTTTAGGCACCAACTTTCTGGAGACTTTTCACCTAATTCCACGCTGCAAATCCTCAACTTCTTGTTATCCTCTGTCAGCCTCACTATAATCCCCAGATCTATAAAACCACTGCCTCAAGCCATTGGCACAGCCACCAGTGATTTGGACTGGTGTATGTGCTCGCATGAGTGCACGTACATGTGCTTCAGACTGAAGTAGGGGAAGAAGTAAAGAAGGAGTGTATCTCCTGTCCCACATCAGTGCTTAAGATCCACACCATACCAATTAAGTAAGAATCTCTGGGAGTAGAGCCAGAGCATCTGCTTTGTGTAAAAAGCTCCCAAGGAAGAGCTATCAAGCCATTCAAAAGTGTGGATGAATCTTAAATGCATATTTCTAAGTGAGAAAAAAAAGGCAGTTAGCATTATATGATTCCATTTCATGACATTCTTGAGGAGGCACAACTATAGAGAACATAAACTTATCAGTGTTTTCCAGGAGTATGGAGAGGGGGAGGGTTGAATAAGTGAAGCACAGGATTTATTTTTAGGGTAGTGAAACTGTTCTGTAGGATACTATCATGGTGGATACATGATGTTATGCATTTTTTGTAGCACAAAGAATAAACTTAAATGTTTGCAAATTTTTAAATATCACTCAGAAGGTCAGGAAATCACAGGACACAATGCAGACTGTGAAAAAAAATCTAACTCTTTTACAAATGTATGAAAGAACCTCACTGAAGGAGGTGGGAGATAAAGGTGCTGACCTAAATAACATTTGGAAATGAGTGGAGATTGTGAGTCTAAAGGCAAAATTAAAAACCCTGCACATAAGTACTGTGCACTAGTTGATAAAGTTTCTCTCAGGAGTACAGGTTACGTATTCTTATACAACTATACATGTATACCGGAATTGAACTATTAAGTAAATGGATGGCAAAGCCAGGTTTCTCACTTTTATAGTGGAAATTTGAGAATACATAGGGAAGTGTCTAGAATGACCCGTAAAGCAATAGATTAGAGTCAGAGACATCAGTATGAACTCATGTTTTGCTTAAAACAGATATGGATGGATACATATAGAAATACTTATAGATATGTGCATAGACATGGATTAGTACATACACATATATTTCCCTGCCCTATCAGCTGAGAGGGCTTAACAAACAGCAGTGACATCCAGTAGCAATGAGCACATGTAGCATATAGATCTTGGTTTCTAAAATCATTCTCCAATGAAACAACAAGGACTCCCGACAGAAATGGCATAGATTCTAGGTTTTGGGTAAGGACAATATGAGGTGAGCCTAGAGCATCTTGCAGTGCCAAAAAATAAGGAAGTGCTCAAAAAAAGCAACAACACCCACAAAGACACATACACAGGGATAGGAGAATGTCACATGAACACAGAAGCCAACTGAAAGAACCCCCAATGGCCAAAACCGAAACAATTTGAGCAACAAATTAAAAACATAATATTGGATTTTAATCTAAACTATAACATAAACACTCATGAATTCATATTGATATAAATAAATGATGGAATAAATAAAAGGGAGAATAGACAAATCTCCCATACACAAAAATTCCAAACAAAAGCATAACCTACAATCTCTTCAGTGTGGATTGCACATTGAGACTTCCTTCCAAAGAGTACAGCATGGGAAAGGGTTAACAAAAACTCACTTCACAGTGAACAGACCTGACAAACTCTACCTCAGACAGGTGTTGAGTTAATATCAATAGTAGAAGTCATGTTGCTAGTAGGTACCTGTTCTAGTTTGCTAGCTGCCAGAATGTGATATGCCAGAAATGGAATAGCTTTTAGAAGGGGAAATCTAATAAGTTGCAAGTTTACAGTTCTAAGGCTGTAAAAGTGTCCCAATTAAAGCAAGTCTATAAAAATGTCCAAATTAAGGCACCAACAAGAGGATTACCTTCACTCAAGAAAGGTAATTCTTTCTTGGGTTTCTCTCTCAACTGGAAAGGCACACAGTGAACATGCTAGCTTCCTCTCCAGGTCTCTTGCTTCATGAAGCTCCCCCAGGGGCGTTTTCCCTCTTCATCTCCAAAGGTCTCTGGCTGCATGGACTCTCGTGGTTCTTGTGGCTCTCCTCAAGATGCTTCCTCTTTTAAAGGATTCCAGTAAACTAATCAAGACCCACTGGAATGGGTGGAGTCACAACTCCATGGAAGCCATCTAATCAAAAGTTACCACCCACAATTGGGCCGGTCACATCTCCATGAGAACAATCAGAAAGCTCCCAGCCAGCAATATTGAATGAGGATTGAAGGACATACTTTTCTGAGATCTACCACAGATTCAAGCTGGCACAGTGCCCTTGATACGGTGTGATGAAAATGGCACTTTATCTCCATAGTCTTCCTTCCCAAAACCGATAACCTTAACCTAATCATGATAAAACCATTACACAAATCCTAGTTGAGGGATATTTGGCAAAATACTACTCAAAACTGTCAACGTCATCAAAAACAAGCAAAGTCTGAGAACCATCACAGCCAAGAGGAGCCTAAGGGACATGACAGCTAAGTGTAAGGTGGTGTCCTGGATGGGATTCTGGAAAAGAATAAGGACATTAGATAAAAAATTAAGGACATCTAAATAAAGTGTGGACTTCAGCTCAATTATGTATCCAGTATTGGTTCATTTGTTGTGGCAAATGTACCATACTAATGTAAGATGTTAATAATGGAACAGAGTATGTGTGGTCATGGCCTAGAAATCCACATTGGAATCAATGATTGGGAACGCTCTTCATATACTTTCTTTAATCTAAAACTATTCCAATATTTTATTTTTAAAAAATACTCTCTGTGCATTCTAGTGTGTTGCCAGTGTTGAAAGCCAGTCTTCATCTACAGCTCTGGGAAGATGCAGGTATCCCTTGTTAGAATTCTAAATGATTTTTTTCCAGTGGTAAATAGTCTACTTGCCTCCTAGAATCACATGAGGATTAAAACCAAACAAAACAGATGCCTGGATTTATTCCAGATCTTTGAATCAGAATCCCCAGGAGAGTAGGGAAAAGTGCAAGGTTATGGATAAGCCCCAAAAACTTCTTGTGTGGTTCTGCAGCACATCCCTGGATAAAAACTATTCCACTCCAAGGACTGCTAAATGTG
Source organism: Myrmecophaga tridactyla (assembly GCA_004026745.1). Lineage (NCBI taxonomy): Eukaryota > Metazoa > Chordata > Mammalia > Pilosa > Myrmecophagidae > Myrmecophaga > Myrmecophaga tridactyla. Next base: position 16,898 of record PVIY010025608.1, on the reverse strand, counting down.
GAGCTTAGACCGGTGGCTACCATGTGCTTTGGGTACATTTGCAGAGCTGTCCTTTTTTGTCGGGCCTGAAACCCTAGCCCCACTGTGACTTCCTATGGGGAAAGGTGTTTCAAGTTTCAAACCAATTGAGAAGCGGTGAAGACTCTTATGCAGAGGGCTGCCTGTCCCAGTGGCTGGAACGTGGCTTCCCTGCTTTCAGAGCGTGGCGTGTGCTCTTCTTTCCAACAGCCCTGTATTCATTTTCCCCCAACAGTTCTACACCGTCAGCGGGATTCCCACAAGGAACTTGGCAGACAACATCTGTGCCGTCTGTGGACAGAAGATCATTGTGGAGTTGGATGAAGAAGGGCTCATTGAAAACACCTATCAGCTTTCGTGTAATCATATGTATCCTTTTCACAGGAAACCCTTGGGCCTTCCTCAAGACAAGTGGGAGGCAATTTCCTAATAATCTGTTTCGTGCGTGGGAGAGAAAATCAGGGGTGACATCTCCTCCGTCTTTCTCTCTTCCTGTCCTCCTCCTGTCCCCATATCCTCTGCATTGCTTGTCTCCAGCCTCCAAGCCCCAGACTTTTATTATCCAGCCCAGTCTTTTCTTTGAAATTTTCTAATCACCCCCGATGAAAAAAAGTAACTGAAGAACTGGAGGAGAACCTTCTCCATCAGTACTTTCCTTTAGAGGACTCTTGGCACCAGAGAAACAGGAAGACAGCAGCATCTGATCCAGGCGCTGGCTGGAGGAGTGGGTTGCAGCTATAAGTAAAAAGACAGCCAAGAAGGACTGGAGAGTAGGGGTTTGGGTGTGGGAAAGGGAGAGTTTCAGAAGCAAGGAGAAACTCAAGAGTATCCAGGTGGAGCCCTGTATGTGAATTTCACTGGACCAAGGAATACAAAGTATACTTTGCCTAGAAATAAGCTTACAAACCTATTTGTATCAATAGTGGCAACAGAGACAGGGGAGAAAACCAAGCCTTTTTACCTTTGGTCTTATAAAAAGGACAGTGGCTCAGGCAAGGACACCACAGATTGCAAAAGGTAGGACCCAAGTACCTGGAGCCTTGAGCACCCAATTCTTGAACCATTTGGCTCTTCTGACTATCCTCCCCCAAATAGCCGAGGGATCCTTTAAGTGGGAAATTTCAGGCAAGCGTGGCCCTGGAAACCAGCATTCACTGGCAACTCCAGTAACTACTGAGGAAAACTTTTACTGAAGGATGCTGGGACAAGACCCCTGCACAAAGCAGTTGTGCTGTCTGAGTATGTAAATATGGATTCCAAAGATATATTTAGATAGTTCAACAATGAGAATTATAATTCTTTCCTAAATGCAAAAAAAAATGGCATCATTTATCTTTGTCTTACAGTAAAGTACAGTTTTGTAATGTTATCACTCTGTCTACCCAGTCAGTTCAAAGCTCTGGCATTATGAGGTAGTTAAACCATTTTGTATTTTGCCTCTGGAGACCCCCTAACTCAGTAATACCCTACATGTGCAGTGCCTATGATTCAACTGAAGTCTGAACTTAACAGTTTCCACTTATTCAGTCCTGAGTCCACTTATTCCGCTTATTCCACATTTAAAACACTGGACTCCTAAATGTGACGGGAGCCCTTATACCAAAATTTAAGCCTTAAAATTGTAAGAAAAGAAAAACAAAGATATTCCATATGTAATTCTATGGTAGTTTTTTAGTGTGATACGTTCAAAAAAAAACATCATTCTTAGTATGAGTTTTCCAAGTCTGGCCCTAGTTTAAATGTGATTTACTTTTTGAATTTTGGAACACAGCCCCTTCTGCCATTTGCAAGTGGAAGTATTTTCTCTCTCCACCTTTAAAAGCCCTTGGAGACTGTTGTGCATGTGTGCATATGTAATCTAAAATATGGTCACCTTTAAATTTGCTTTCAGGGAGTGTTATTAATGGCCCATTTTAGCATGAGTCATATTAGCAAGGAAGGGGCAAACATTAATCATATTAACAAGGAGGGGTTATCTAAGGGTTGCTCTGGCAATTTTGCCAGCATGGAGGCTTTTCAGCATTGGGATTTTGAAGATGAATGGACATATTAAAGAAGAGATGAACATTTCAATGCTGGCTCTATGATCCATGAACTCGCTACCTATCCGGAAGAAGGGACTATACTCCAGACATTTGGAATGAAGGGCTGTATTCTTTGTTCAAAGTGTTTGTTATAATAAACCACTTTAAGCTAACCTAAGCATTTTGCAAAGCAACCCCAATTCCAAGAATATAAAATAATGGAAACTCTTAATTGCACACAGATCTAATATTGAGGTTTTATATACATGGCCTTGACTTAGCTTACGTAATCCTGCACTCCTTAGAAACAGACCTTCTAAATCATTGCTGTTCACGCAAGTATGTAAGGGACTGGTCAGAAGATTGTTTGATCTTGCCCTAGAAAGACACAGTGGAATCGATGATTGTATAAGTAACCATGTATACAGGATAGGTGTCTTTACACCTATCTTCATTTGCCCTAATTTACAATATAGGGGAATCTGGCAAAACATACCTGCCCTGGTGAGCAGTACACTGCTTAAGGTATGAGGACACAGAAGCAAATGAGACGTACTTCTTGCCCACAGGAAGCTAAGGATCTAGAAGGAGAGAGAGAAAAGCATACAGAAAGTTATGACACTGTGTGATATGTACTCTAATAAGTCCCCAGTGCTGTGGGAAAAAATGGGTTTCACTCTCACCTCTGAGAAGAAGAGTCATGCTTTCTGGATGAGATGATGTGTGTAATGAAGATCTAAATGCCTAGAGCTTGAGAAATTAAGTTTAGAGGGCTGATGTTCTATAAAAAATAATTGGCTCCTTATCACTAATAAAAAGACTAAGAATAAAAGCTTATGAAGTTAAAAACAAAAAGCTTATGAAGTTAGTAGAAATATTTGTAAGTTTATGACCACAAATAATTTAATTTCGTTTAAGTGCCTAAGACAAGTCTGTTACATAGTAGGTATTGAGCAATGCGTAAAAAAGTAGAATAGGAAAATAATATGGTAAATGCAAAAGAGATGCACAATCAGCAAGATAGAGAACTAGAATGATACATTTACAAAAGACATTATTGTAAAAAAGCACTTTCACATTCTTTATTTAATTTGATTCCTTCAAGAATAAAGTGAGACAAGACAAGCTAGTAAAGCCAAGAAGCTAAGCAACTTCTTCAGGGTCATAAAGCTAATGCAGTTCTGACTCCTGGCTCACGGTCCTTGGAAGTTCCATTTTCCTACAGAATCTCCCTTAAAAAGAGATGTGCATTCCCTGACAAGCCAGAAACTGCAACAGATGATGGAACTTTGTCCCTCAGGACCTCTTATGATTAAGGGGTAAGAACTCTCTGAGGAAAAATTTGAGGCAGGCTAGAACAGGGAGAGAGGGGAGAGAAAACCTGAAGGATCCCTTGAACAAGGACACTTAATCAAGGTCAGCAGGCCCTGTGTCTGGCACAGACACCTGTCCAGGGGCTACCCAGTTACAGGAAGCATCCAACAGCAGCCAGCCCATCTAAAGCCAAATGACCCCCACCTGAGTGAGTCATCTATAGAAAAAGATGGGACCAAACATCCCTACCTGAGGAGTAAGTCATCGATGGAGAAGGGTGAAATCAACAGACCCACCCAAATACACTATCTACCATCCGGCACCACCCTGGGAAAGGGGGAAGGTAGAAGAGAGAGCCCCAGCAAGAAAGGGGGAGGGGGAATACATAAAGCGTCTTATAGAAGCAAATGGCCCCATGTTGCCTATTGCCTCTTGCTCTCCATCTTTCTTTACTTGTGAGAGTGCCCTCATGCTCCTTCTCTGTGTACTTAATAAATTTCTTACCTGCTTACTCTAAAAAACAAAAAAAAAAGATATGTGCATAATCAAGTCATGCCTTACAACCCTTCTTCCCCTCACAACCACACCCCAAAGATGGTATCATTTCCATTACGTCATCATGAACCAAGCTTTAATATCTTCAAGTTTCCCTAACAAGATGCTTTAGTTTTCATGAATTCTGCATCCGAGGCTGGTGTATTGTTGGTAAAAAGCAGACCTGCCCCTACTGCAAAGAGAAGGTTGATTTGAAGAGGATGATCAGTAACCCGTATCCTTTAAAAAATAGAAAGTTACGGGGAATTTTCTTAAATGTTTCTGATGATGCATTCTTCAAGCTGAACTTTCATTATCTTTGTATATTCACAGCAGAAAACTTTCCATTTTCCCTAACCACCTATTTTAAAATGATGTATTGGTCTTTTTGCTTCTCTGTACCTGGATTATTATTTTGGTTAGGACACTAAGAGCCAAAGAAGATACATTCCACTTTTTATATTCCATATTTTCCACTGTAAGGGCATAGTGGTGGGACTCAGCAAAAGATAGACAAATAGATGGAAGGATAAACTAGAAAGATGACAGATAGATAATGGGTGATAGAAGATGGGTAAATATAGATACATAGATGATAGATAGATAGACAGACAGATAGATATAAGAGATGATGAATGGATGGATGGGTGGGTGGATGGATGGATGGATGGATGGATGGATGGGTGGGTGGATAGATGGATGGATGGATGGGGGGTGAGTGGATGGATGGATGGATGGATGGGTGAGTGGTGGATAGAATTGAAAATTTTAAAGTCCCAAAGGTGAACTAGAATATAAAATAGTGTTTTTAGGGTGAATGAAATGTCATCATTTCTGCAGATTAGTAGGCTTTCTTTCCCTAGACTTTGGCTTTTTAAATACCTTGCCATGCCTCATCTTTTCTCAGATTAAACCTTTGATAATAACATTGAAAAAAAAAACAAATGCCTACAGACTTGGACAGCTCATGGTAGCAACTTGGATTTTCATAAGCACCAGAGATCTCCAAATCTCATTAAGATCACAGGAAGGTAATGGCCCCACCCAGAGTTAACTGGGAAGACTTAATTCTCAACCCCACTGTCCCAAGACCAAACGGATCCAGGGGGGTAAATGGAATTAAGCAGAAGAACAGTGAGAGATTGACACCAATCTGCCAAGTACACTCTCTTCCCGTAAGAGACAGACTTTATATGCTTTCTGAGTATCTGTCACCTAATTTTAATAGTGCTAAAGGAGGTGCCTTCCTTGCCCCCTGCTCCCCTATGCCTCACCCACCCTAAAAGTACAAATTATCAGTGACTACTGGCAATAACACCCCATCTCTGAGCATTATTAATCAAAGAAAAGATTTTCAAGTAGGGCATCAGAGAAGGGGGCAGCATGGATGGGTCTTAAGGCTCTGCCATAGCCACAGAGAACACTCTCTGGAAGCCAGCAGCTTCATCTCCAAGCCTGACCTCTCGCAGTGAGTCAGTGCAGTACCTGGATCTTGATTATAAAATAATAATATAATAATATTATATATATTATTATATATATAATAATATTATATATATTATTATATATATAATATTATTATATATATAATAATCGTATAATAATACGATCAGGAATGTTGCCTTAAATGATAGATTAAATAATAAATGACAATTGACTTCTATATATATTCTTGAAAGAATAAGCATTTGAATATATTGCATGTACTATTTTTTGAGACTCAGTATAAGGAAAAGGTATATGTGAAATGTCTGTCTCTTTGTAAAATTGCCGTCAAAGCTACTATGCACTAATTAAGCTCCCTTAGCACAATTGATTAAAGATCAGAACCAGGAAAAGGTGTGTCTTATCTGATGAACTGGTATGAGTCTTTTTAATATATGCTGAGTTTCTTCTGATGAGTTAGCTTACTTTATGGAAGCACTTAGCGTTGCTTCCATTATTCTTGGTTTTCCTGAATAGTCATTCCCTTGTTCCTCTTTCTTTTACTATATACTCCTTGTCTTTAATACTTGTTTTATAGTTTGAGATTTTATTGTAAACAGTTTCAGTTGATTTTGGGAAATAGGTTTGGAATAATAACAATAATCATGACGCTTGCTAATAGCCATCATGTAATTAACAAGAATGAATGGGAAAGGAAATACCAGTTCATTACATTTCATATCATTTGCAAAGGACCTTGTGAAAATTTCTGCTACTTGGCTATATGGAGTGCAACCTCCTTAACTGAGATTTAGCTGGGAGCGTACACATTTTTTGTATGGACAAATCCTGGATTGGCTTCGTTATTTGGTGGCCTGGCAGCCTGTGGTGATAGGAATAGTTCAAGGCATTAACTATTCTCTAGGGCTGGAATAGGACAGCAGATTTACCCAAAAAGCAATGCATTGCATGTTGAAACATTTTTAAATCCTTGATTTCTACAGTTAATATTAATATTTGTTTTTAAATTTTAGTAATAATCTTCATGTGACTGTGGAAAAAATTTAAAGAGAAGCTGAACAATGGAATTAACAAATTAAGTGTGTTTTTTTTTTTTCATCTTTTCCATTACAGTTGTATTCTAATCAATGATCGTAACACATTTTATTACACCACAAATCCCACCTCCAGTTTGGCTAATAATAACCCCGGTTGTAACAGTTTCAGAAGTTTGCAAAGTACTTCTCATGCACAATATTTAATTACAGCTTTTACATTCTTATCAGTTCAAGATCATCAAAGAAATAGCTAGAAGTTGTTAAGTTATTTACAGTTTAAAGTTATGGTTTATTCTTCTTTACATACATACATGACATCACATAGCACTTTTGGCACCACAAAGCTCCTCTCTACAGAAGGGTTTACTCTGGACTCCTCAATGCTCCAGAGCTGCTCTGATTTCTTGGGGCTGCCAAAGAGGAGATAATTCCTCTTCTCTTTTGTGCTCCTCTCTCTCTCTTTCTCTGTTTTTCTCTATCTCTATCTCTATCTCTATCTCTATCTCTATCTCTATCTCTTTTTCTCTCTTGCCTTATCCTACTTTTATTTTCATCATAGCGCTTAACAATACCTGAAATAATAGCATGAACTTATTTGTTTATTGTTTGTCTTCTCGAATAGATTTGTAAGCTCCATGAGGGTAGGGAATTTTGTCTGTTTTGTTGCTTGCTTTATCCCTGGCACTTAGATCAGTGTCTGGTACATAGTAGACAGGCAATAAATATTTGTTGAAGACTCAACTAATCCAGCAGAAGGGGGCAAAATTAACTGAACGGAGAAGACCAGTTAAGCAAGAATTAACCCAAGAGTGGTATGTTGGTTCCCTGTCATTAATTCCTTTTAAATTACTGGTTACTAGTTAAACAGCCAACATGGTATACATAACACCAGATACCCACTATGAAATACTTGAAGACTCTACACTTGTGTAAGTAAAAAGGAAATACGTTGGTTATTACTTTCCTTGTCACGGTATTGGCGTTCAAAGTCTCTTCATATTAGTAATGAAAGTCTCACTCTAAGACTTTCGTCTGTTATCATCTTCCTGAAACAGTCCAGTGCTTCAGTATTGCCATTGGTTCACCATCTAGTTTATTAGATTTAACTCTGGATTATTTCTCAACTCAGCAGACCTTTCAAAAATGCAATACTTTTTACATACAAGGCATGAACAAGGGTTCAGGAGGTAAAACAAGATTCTTAAGCTAATAGTCTGTTGATAAATTAAAAGCCCTCACAGATAGATAAAGGACTAAAAACAAATACCGGTCTATCTTGTATTTGCCACTTTCCTTTAGACAGCTGTATAATAAGCGCAGTTTATAAATCTGCAAGTAAAACAGAGTGTCTCTGTATGCAATTCTAAAGGACCAGAGATCAGAAATTAATGTTAGATAATCATTAATCAATCTCAGAAAAACACAATGATTCCTTTTCCTTTGTATAGCATTTACAATCTAATCCCAATTTTGTAAAGTAATATGTATAAATGCATTGATAAAAGATTGGAAAACGATACACTACATAGTTACCCAAGGTTATCCCAAGGTGGTAGGATAAAAGCTGATTCTTATTTTCTTTTATTTGCTTTTATCTCTTTTCCAAAATTTCCGCAGAGAACATGTTTAACATTTCGATGGGAAAAACAAAAGTTATTTTTAACATAGTATTTTAGATCTGTCAATTAACTATGAAGCCATTTCTAGTGCTGTTTAATTTCTTGAGATTAAATATAGCTCGAGCCAGTGTTAAATTTATCCAGTTCTTGGGGTAATAAAACTGTGCTTAATGTAGGAGACAGAGTAGTAAAAAGTCCAATTTATTGGGTTTTGTGCACATACACCCCCGATACCCTCATGTTTCCTTCTCCTGAACTTACCTGTTGTTCCTGCAGCTGGTACTGTTTCCTCCGTAACCCTGTCCCGGGCGTGTGCATGAGAAAGCAGTAGCACTGCCTGAGTGTCCCAAGGACCAAAACCTATTATGCATCGAATGAACTTACTTTGGGGGGAGTAGGGAAGGGAACGGTATCTCTCTGCTCACAGTTAGTGCGATGCTCGCTAGCCCTCCTAATGGAAAAACATCCATTTGGAAGCCATCGTATATAAGGAAACAAACCACTTCTTGGAAAACGGCAATAGCTAATATCTACTGCAGGTGCAGCTACCAGCTCCCCTCCACCCACCGTATGGGTCCCAGTCCCCTAAACCTGTGACTCAGTGGTTTCCTTATATAACTGCGCTTCACTCTCTCAATACCCTATGAAGTAGATATTCCTACTTCATCCCTATTTTAAGGATGGAAAAACATTTTGGATCAGGTCAAGTGGCTTGCTCAAGGTCGTGTGTCTGCTAGCCAGGTCTCTGTGACTCCAGAGCTTTACTGACAATATGAAAACCCGTTCTGGCTGAGAATTGAGCAAGGGCCAGAAGACATTCGCTTCCTCCTTGCACATGTGCTTCCCAGCTTAAGAAGAAAGTTGCACAGAATCAGGAAATAGCGCTTAGTAAAGAATGTCATACTTAAATTGAATGTATTCTTAAATCTAGATTATAAAAAAATAATACATGTAGTGGTATCTATCACTTAAAATGTTGGGTATCAAACTATTTTTTGAGTCATTATAGGGAAACTCCAGGTATATACTTATTTAAAATTCTATTTAGTAAATTCATAGAGACAGAAAGCAGAAGAGAGGTTACCAGAGGCTGGGAGGTGGCGCAGGGTATGGGAAGTGGTGCTTTATGGATACAGAGTTTCTCTTTGGGGTGATTAAAAAGTTTAGGAAATAGTGGTGATGGTTACACAACATTGTGAACGCATTTAATGCCCATGAACTTTCCACTTAAAAATGGTTAAAATAGTACATTTTAAGTTATGTGTCTCTTACACAATTTTTAAAAAAGGACTAAATTCTGTTAGGTCAACTGTACTTTTTAAAATATTCAGAAGGGAAAAAAACAAAGGTCCTTTTGGAATTAGAGACAAGTCTCTGCAAGGAAGGAATAAGCAGCAAGCAACAGGGAGACAGATTAGGGGATGGGCCCTGAGCACCAGATGAAGAGGGAAGAGATGGATTAGAGCCTAAAAGGGGGTCAGAGGCGTGGGCCATGGTGGCTCAGCAGGCAAGCATGCTTGCCTGCCCTGCCAGAGGACCCGGGTTCGATTCCTGGTGCCTGCCCATGTAAAAGAAAAAAGGGGGGGGGGAGTCACAGGCCAAAGGAAGAGCTGCGTCAGGAATGTGGGAGCACTTTTTAAATTCTTGTAAACTGAGTGTTTTGCTTCGTGTAATCATTTCACTTTCGTGGAACGACAATTTACTGTAGCTGGTTTTATATACCCTCTCTCAGGTAACTATGGCTGGAGAAACCTATCAAACACCCAGAAAGACAGACCCAATTCATGTGAAAATACACCCACTGGGGGCCCACTCTGTAAACTTTGATGGGAACCCAGAGCTCATTTTTCTAGGAATAGAAACAATTTGGGTGACCTGGACATTTTGCCTTGCTGCTCTCTGTGACAGTTGTCCAGGGAAGTGGGGCAACTGGATGGGAAGGAGAACACACCCCGTAGGCACAGAGGAGTCTCTCTGCAGAGAGCTGACTGACTGGACATGCTCATTTGAAACTGTCAGTGCCCTTGTGCTATTTTCTAACGAACTAAGCCAACTGCTATGGAGGATTCAGGTATCAAGAATGGACTTCAATCATAATCATCTTATCAATAAAGAAGAAACAAAAACCAGTATTTCAATCGGATAACCAATTTATAAAACATTGTAGCCAAAAGGGGAATGCTCGGTTTGAGTAGTTTTAAGTAAGCAAGTTCTCATGGATCACGTGCATTCGTGTGTTTTTATATAATTATGTCAGAGTAAACTTAGTTACAACTCATGAAATGCAGACCAGAACTAGGAACAAAGCTGGCCTTTAATGAAAGGCCCTAAGACTTGATTGCAGCCCTCAAGTTTAGCCAAAACCCTTGCTGCAGAGCCTCGTCAGCCGGCCACTCCAGGTAGGTCTTGGTGTTCATTATCTTCCGCAGTTTGCAGAAGCGCTGGGGGATGGCTTTTTTCTCAATGGGTTCCAGGAGGATGAGAATGGCGGCATCATTGTTCTCATCGAAGAGGCGAAAATGGGAGAAGTCCAGCTCATACTTGCACCACTCACTCTTCACAAAGTTTTCAGAAAGCACGAAGACAGTTTTGTGACTCTTTTCAATGGAATCGATGATATTGTCGATGATCCATTTGCCGGGGACGAAGTCCCGCTTGTGAAGACACAACCTGAAGGGAGGGTGGAAGTTCTCCAGCTCCTGGACCAGGAGGTTCTCCACCCAGTAGGAATCCCTTTCACTGTAAGAAACAAAAGCATCGTAGCAGATGTCCCTGTGGGGAGCTTTCCTGGGCTTCCTTTTCGCCTGGAGCCAGGCCCACGTCATTTTCATGTACCATAGCCCGTGGAAATGGTGGCACAGGGCCCCCGCGAGCAGGAGCAGCAGGAAAAGGGCGCAGCACACGGCGGACACCACAGCCGTCCTGTGGCACTCGGAAGCTGGGAGACGCGTGTCCCCAACCCGCTGGCCCCGCATGTACGATGGAGAGTCACACAGGTAGTTTTCTGGCCAGTCCACCAGGACCTCAGCCAGTGCCTGCTGCTGCTGAGTGAAGGACAGGAATTCACAGGAGCAGATGAAATTGTTTCCACCTGCTTCCAGAGTCTTCAGTTTTTGAAAGGAATCAAATTGCTCCTTCGTGAAAGTATTGATTGTGTTTCTGCTGATTTTCATGACAAGTAACATGGGTAAGAAGGAAGCGTCTGGTAGGGTCTTTAACTTGTTTCTGGAAATATAAAGTTCTTTGAGTTGTGGTAACACCAAAGAAAACGAATTGAGATTGTTATTGCTGACATCTAAAATTTCCAGTGTCTCCGGAATGCAGGAAGTTAAAGTGTGTATTTGTGTGCCAGATAAGTTCAAATATTTCATCTTTTCTGGCCATTGGCAAGTTTCGGGCATAGAGAGGAAACTATTCTTACTGATATCAAGTTTGGTGAGATTTTTCAGAGTAAGCAAAGTTTCTCCAGTTCTTTCTAATGATTTCAGATGATTTTGCCTTAAAATCAAAGTTTGTAGGGAAGGCCAGGCATTCTCACAAGCTGAATTTTTCAATTGTTCTTCTACCATCAAATTTTCACTAAGATCCAAGAATTCTAATGCTTTTAAATGTTGTGAAAGTGAGCAAGGAACTAGAAAAACCTTACTGTTTTCTATTATAATTTTCTTAACATTTCCTGTGAGTGAATATATAGTTCTTAGGTCATAAAATAAGTAAAACCGTGGAATATGCAAACTTCGTATTATTAATGTTTCTATTTTACTTGAATCTTTAATTTCATCCACAACAGATTCACTAAAAGCACCTACCCCATCAAGGGTACAGCCATCGAACTCTAATTCTGACAATTCAGAAACATAGCTCAACAGTTTCATAACTTCATTAACACTTTCATCAGTGATTTCCACATTTCTAAATGTAAATTTTTTTATCAATGGGTTGATTTCACTGATGGACAGTTCTGAGAAACGGAAACTGTAGAAATCAGTATCTCTCAGTTCCAAAGATTCCAAAGAACTTAAGAGATCCACAAAAATCTTCAGCAGTAAGGTAGCCTGCCTCATATGAAGGATCAGATGCCTTATATTCTGAATTGACTTCAAACTTCCTGGCTCATAACTCCAGAGACTTGAAGCATCAATCTCAAGTTCCTCAAGAAAAGCTAATCCAGCAAAATCCTTTTTCTGAACCTTAGCGAAAGAAATACTTCCTACTTTCAGGATTCGCAAATTTGTTAGATGCTGAAACAGGGATGTTTCCCCAAGTTCTTGGTAAGGGTTTCCCAATAAGTTTAAGAATCGCAAGGAAGACAGAGGCCTGAACAAGGAGGATGATAAATTAGATAAGCGATTGAAAGATAAATCCAAGTGTTCAAGACTCCTAAGGGAAAAAAAAGAATCATCATCGATTCTATTAATTCCATTGGATTTAAGTATTAGAACTCTGAGGTTTACACACAAGCGCAGGTCAGTGCTACTGACAGATGTGATCTCGTTGTGAGACAGGTCAAGGCTTTTCACAGCTGCTTTGAGTCCTGGGGGAATCAAGCTTAAAGATCTGGAGTGGCCGTCACAGACTCCGGTAGGGTCACAAGACAGAGAAGCCTGATCAGGGGACTCTTCCTTGGAGAGGCTTATGATGGCTCCCAAGACCCACACTGCCCACAGGGCACGTGGCATTGTCCGGTGATTCAGCCTACAAAGAGAAAAAAAGATTCAAATGAGTGATTGTGTCTGACAGCATGTCGATTCTGATTCTTGAGAAATGTTTTATAAGACCTAACACACACACACAGTTACCAGGAAATAACAGAAAAGGAAATAGAATGCACGATGTGATAAAAAAATGAATTCCCTGACACGTCCAGCAACACTGAAACAGATATACCACAGTGCAATGACTTGAAAGCATAATAACATAAGGGGGTATAGAGCAGGACTCAATAAACATGGGTTGGGAGGACGAATAAGTGAATGAACAGAGAATGAACAAGCAAGCAGTTTAAGAAATGGGCTAGGCTTAACCATATGGATTTAAATTCACCTTTTCCTACACCTCAAACCTCCTAATATTTGAGCATTCTCCTTCCCTGCCTCAATGGCCCCTTAACTCATAAGAAAGCCAAGCCCTAGCACTCATTTGACAACTATTCACTGAACATGACTCCAAGAGTGGTATGCTGTTTCACCAGAAGAGAAAGAAAAGGTGTCATACCCATCAACCCTGCCTTAGACGTAGCCTTCTGTTCAGGTGACAGAACGTTCATCATTTCCCATCTGACTGGAGAGTAACATCTGGGGCACAGCAAGAAGAACGCTGGAAACCCAGCGCAAGGTGATTTTCTAGACTGAGGTACAATTAGACCAGAATTGTCCCTCCCTTGATGCTTTATTGCTTTATTAGAGAAGTTGTGGGGTTACACAGCAATCGTGCGTAAAATACAGGATTTCCATATACCACCCTATCACAACACCTTGCATGGGGACGGGACATTTGTTACAGTTGATGAAAGCTCATGATCGTAATTGTGCGATTAACTATAGTCCATGGTTTAACTTAGGGTTTGCTAAGTTGTGCAGTTCCATGGATTTTTCAAATTTTATTCTGTTACCATATACACAACCTAACATTTCCCCCTTTTAAGTACATTTCAGGGCTGTTAATTACGTTCACAATATTGTGCTGCCATTGCCACCATCTGTTACCAAAATATTTCCATCATTCCAAATAGGAGCCCTGTACATTTTAAGTCTTAACTTCCCATTCTTATCCCTACCCTATCTCCTAGTAACCTATATTCTAGATTCTGGCTTTGTGAGTTTTTTTATTCTAATTACTTCGTATCAGTGAAACCACACAATATTTGTCCTTTTGTGTCTGGCTTATTTCACTCAACATGATGTCTTCAAGATTCCTCCATGTTGTCACATGCATCAGACCTTCATTCCTTTTCATGGCTGAATAATATTCCATTGTATGCATATACTATATTTTGTTTATCCATTTGTGGTTTATTTATTTATGGTTGATGGAAACTTGTGTTGCTTCTATCTCTTGGCAATTGCTACGAATGCTGTTAAGGACATCAATGTGCAAATATCTGTTCGAGTCGCTGCTTTTAATTCTTTTGGCTAATAGCCAGGAGTGGGATTGCTGAGTTATATGGTAATTCGATACTCAACTTTCTGAGAAACTCCCAAACTGTCTTCTACAGTATCTGCCCCATTCTACATTGCCATAAGCGATGAATGAGTGCTCCCATTTCTCTGCATCCTCTCTAACAGTTTAATTTTCTGTTGTTTTTTTGTTTTTTTGTTTTTTACAATGGGGATTTATTAACTTACAAGCTTACAGGTCTTAGGACATGAAAATGTCCAACTCAGGGCATCCACAGGTAATGCTTTCTCCCTGAGGACTGGCTACTGACAATCTTCAGCTCCTCTGTCACATGGCCAGGCACATGACAGTGTCCACTGGTTTCTCCCTTTTCTCCTGGTTCATTGCTTCCAGCTTCTGGTTGCTTCTCTCTCACCTTCTCTGGGACTTTTTTCTATGTCTTCTCTCTATCTTCTTTTTTTTTAATTTTTATTAATAAAACCAATCAACATACAATATAAACATGATTTTTTTCATCACATAGTTGTATATTCATCATCATGATCATTTCTTAGAACATTTGCATCAATTTAGAAAAAGAAATAAAAAGAAAACAGAAAAAGAAATTCATATATACCATCCCCCTTAGCCCTCCCTTTCATTGATTACTAGCATTTCAGTCTACTGAATTTATTTTAACATTTGTTCCCTCTATTATTTATTTATTTTTAATCCATTTGTTTTACTCATCTGTCAATAAGGTAGATAAAAGAAGCATCAGACACAAGGTTTTCACAATCACACAGTCACATTGCGAAAGCTATACATTATATAATCATTTTGAAGAAACTTGGCTACTGGAACACAGCTCTACATTTTCAGGCATTTCCCTCTAGCTTCTCCATTACACCCTCACTAAAAAGGTGATATCTATATTATGCATAAGAATCACTTCCAGGATAACCTTTCAACTCTGTTTGGAATCTCTTAGCCATTGACACTTTATTTCATCTCATTTCTCTTCCCCTTTTCGGTCAAGAAGGTTTTCCCAATCCCTTGGTGCTGAGTCCCAGCTCATTCTAGGATTTCTGTCCCACATTGTCAGGAAGGTCCACACCCCTGGGAGTCATGTCCCACTCAGAGATGGGGAGGGCAGTGAGTTTGCTTATCATGTTGGCAGAGAGAAAGAAGCCACATCTGAGCAACAAAAGAGGCTCTCTTGGGTGTGACACTTAGGCCTAATTTTTTTTTTAATTTTATTTTTTTAAATACCAAAAAACATGAAGCAAATGCAAACATTCCTATTGTGATCGTTCCGTTCTACATATATAATCAGTAATTCACAATATCATCTCATAGTTGCATATTCATTAACATAATCATTTCTTGGAACATTTGCATCTATTCAGAAAAAGAAATAAAATGAAAACAGAAAAAAAATTTAAACATACCATACCCCTTACCCCTCCCTTTCATTGATCACTAGCATTTCAAACTAAATTTATTTTAACATTTGTTCCCCCATTATTTACTTTTATTCCATATGTTCTACTCGTCTGTTGACAAGGTAGATAAAAGGAGCATCAGACACAAGGTTTTCACAATCACACAGTCACATTATGAAAGCTGTATCATTATTCAATCATCCTCAAGAAACATGGCTACTGGAACACAGTTCTACATTTTCAGGCATTTCCCTCCAGCCTCTCCATTACATCATTTTGTTACATTATTTATTTATTTATTTATTTTTACATGGGCAGTCACTGGGAATCAAACCCGGGTCCTCTGGCATGGCAGGCAAGCGTCCTTGCCTGCTGAACCACCGTGGCCCGCCCTCTCCATTACATCTTGAATAACAAGGTGATATCTACTTAATATGTAAGAATAACTTCCAGGATAACCTCTTGACTCTGTATGGAATCTCTCAGACATTGACACTTTGTCTCATTTCACTCTTCCCCCTTTTGGTAGAGAAGGTTTTCTCAATCCCTTGATGCTAAGTCTCAGCTCATTCTAGGATTTCTGCCCTACGTTGCCAGGAAGGTTCGCACTCCTGGGAATCATGTCCCACATAGAGAGGGGGAGGGTAGTGAGTTTGCTTAATGTGTTGGCTGGAGAGAGAGGCCACATCTGAGCAACAAAAGAGGTTCTCTTGGGGGTGACTCTTAGGCCTAATTTTAAGTAGGCTTGACCTATCCTTTGTGGGGTTAAATTTCATATGGAACAACCCCCAAGACTGGGGGCTCAGCCTACAACTTTCGTTGTCCACACTGCTTGTGAGAATATCAAGAATTCAACTTGGGGAAGTTGAATTTCTCCCTGTTCTCACCATTTCACAAAGGGGACTTTGCAAATACTTTTCCCACTCACTGATCAAATCACTCTGGGATTCATCGGAGCATCACTTTGGACAAACCAACAAAATCTCATGTCCTACCCAAGGTTCCAAGTACTTATGGTGTTCAATCAAGCTATCTACATAAGTTATATTAGGAAATGCACTAGTCAAAATATAAATTTTGTACCAAATATACATTTTTTGCTTTAGTCCCACACATAAGCTGAAATTTTAAAATATTAATTACCATCTATTTTTAGCACACTGCAGTAATGACATTCCTTTGTTCTTCCTCATGCAAAAACATTTTTAAAATTTGTACATTGTACATTTCACTATTATTATACACTCTAGGCATTCCTAGATTATACCATCTCAATCTTTAACATCTATCTTTCTTTCTGATTTCATTTATGTCCCCAGCCCTCCTCCCTCTATCATTCTCACATGCAGCTTCATTCAGTGTTTT
>PVIY010025607.1:0-36463 GCA_004026745.1 Myrmecophaga tridactyla | reverse complement strand
GAGCTTGCCACTCGCGTCATCTCCATCTTACAGATGAGGAAACGGAGGCACGGAGAGTTCAGTAACTTGCTAGGGGGTAGAATCAGGGTGCTCAAACTCAGGCCGGCTAGCACAGGGCCACCGTGCTGACTGCCTCTCACAGCTTTCTGGTTAGAATCTCAATCTGGAAGCTCTTAGAGGCCATCGGTTCCCACTCCCACATTAGCTGTCATTACTTTGAATGTTTATCCTGAGCCTCGTCGGCTGCTTTACATTCGTTATTTCATTTTAACTTTCTCACCAAGGCTGAGTGGTGTACATTATTACCCCTGTTTTGGAGCGGAACGCAGTGGGGTTTGGAGAGGTGAAATTGCACAGCTTGTGAGTGGGGGAGTCAGGGTTTGGGCAGAGGCACCCACGTGCCAGATACCAAAGCCAGGGCTTCCAGGAGCTGCTTTTTCTACCTGGGCCTCTGCAGCAGGGAGGGCGCAAGTGATGAGGAAACCAAGAAAGCTGCCTCCCCTGACTCACCTCACAGAGAGCAGGTGGGCTCAGGATCAGCCAAGAAATGGGGGCCCTTAGGGACATCACAGACACGCCCCCTCCTACCATGAACCCGCCACAACCAGGTGAGGATTTGGTGGTGGTGGTTGTTGTTTCTTAATACCCTTTGACGATATCCGAAGTGCTTTACGATCGGTTTCCCCTTCACTTGGCACAGGGGCAGACATGGCAGAATGGGACAACCTCCACCGGGTTTGCAGAAGCCACTCCCCTAACTCCTGAAAGCTCAACCCTCCATGCCTGGGACTGATAACCCAGCCTACAGCATCCCACAGGAGGAGTTTGGGGGGTGGGGGGCGCTGCGTGCCTTCTATTCCATATTTAGGGTAACAACCAAACCCTGCTCAGGGGAGCCCCGTCATCACTGGGGGTGCGGAAGCTGGTGGGAGGTAATGGTACCCACTTACTTCTGTTCCTCTGAAAGGCATATGCTGGGTGCTCAGTGAACCTCCAAAGTCCACCCAGTATAGCGCTTCCTTTTTCTTCTCCTCTTCCCTTCACTAGCTCCTTCTCCCTTCTCCTCTTCTATGTTTCCACTTACGCATTTGCTTTTGTGGTGGAACAAGCACTGCCCAGGAAATCAGACCTGGTTGCAGCCGGCAAAGAACGACAGATGCTGCACTTAAACTCGGTGGCCTGGTTCTGTGCTCCAGCTGCCAACCAGCCCGGGGGCAACTTCCGGATTTCAGCCCGGGGTCAACATGGGACAGACATGCTAGATGATGTTTTTCACCTGTCTTGAAAGCAATACAACTTTCTCTTTTGATGTCATCTTAGAAGATGTAAACAGAGGCAATGACACTGCTTGGGCTGCCCACGGGCAGGAGACTTCTCCCCAGACCTGCGCTCTCACCACGTCTCTCCCCTCAGCGCCCCACCCCTCTGCCTGAGTGCCTCAAGGAGAAGGCATTGGAAGCATGTATTAATTCATCTCTAAGGCAATCATGAAGACGTGTGGCCTGGAGACAGGTTTTGTTAGGCCTACGGTGTTTAAAATGGTATTTGAGCCTGTACTTTCAAAATGGTAGATTTCACAGCTTAAAAATTTCGAGATGATTGGCAGTCCTTGAAAAAAATCAGATCGGGCCCCCTGGGCCCCGCTCCCTCCAGGCAGCTCTCTGTTGGAGCTGAGTTCCTGTTGCCCCTTCTAGGTGGGCATGGATTCCCTACACAGTGTCCACACTTGCTTCTGGGTTGGGAAGAAGATGGGAATACATACAGCTGTAAGCGGATCCCAGAAGCCCATAAAGAATTCGTGCATCTCGATAGGGAATCTGTCTGTGCTATTACAGTGTGAGAGGCTGAAAGCAGAGAAAACAAAAACCAGCCCAGAGAAGACCTGGACCAGGCCTTCGGCCATGGCAGAAATGATGTGTCCTGCAAGTGCAATCTCAAGGGGCTTTCATTGGATCTTCCCATCGTAGAGAGGTGGATATACCAGGTTATGGTTTTCCTTTTTATAAGATGAGATGCCTGAAGCATAGAGAGAAGTGGCTTGCCCAGAGCTGTAGATCGGCTGATTGTTAAAGCCCCACTTCAAACTCAGGTTTTCTCATACCTGCCCAGGGGTCCTTTTCCACCAGAAAGTCGCTCTACTTCAATTTTTTCCACTACCTTGTGTTTTTCCATCGCCTTATCCCTTTGGCTCATCTAACAACACTGTCAGGTGTTTAGGGGTGCTGTTACAAAACACATTGCAACAGATGAGGAAACTGAGGCAGTGAGGCTGATTGACATGAAAGCAGTGTAAGTAGTTTTCTCTTGATATCATTTGCAGAAAAGTGGGAAGGATGTGCCTCATCCTCTCTGTCTCTCTCCCTCTCTCCCCTTCCACATACACACACACACACACACATCTTGCTATATATATATCTTGCTATATATATGAAGTATACACAAGATACAGAGGTATAGTCTTGTTATTAAGACTGGATGAAAGTGAATCATCGAAAGGAGAGATCAAAGACTACCAAACACCAATCTTGTTCACTGTGCAAATTTGGGCACATCTGTCCTGGTTTCCTTTCTTTTTTTTCTTCCCTTCCTTCCTTCTTCCTTTCTTTTTTGCTTTGAAAACAAAGAATTGTCTAGCAGGATTTTAGACTTTGAAATGCTATGCCAACTTTTCAGTTATCTTTATGAAAATACATAAAAGGCAGAACAAAATGCTGACTTCTACTTCCCAGGTCAGGATACAGAAATCAGCCCTGGAACTACCAAGTCCAATTTGACTCAATGGCTTAGAAATAAGGCTGAGAGGGAATCCCAGATCCCTTGAGATTTCAATGTGAGCCAGGCTAAAGATCTAAGAAGAATTGTAGCTTTGGCCGTTCAAATATCTGCCATGTGCCAGGCACCTGCTGAGTACTTTGCATACAAAATCTCAAAAATCCACAAAATGTCCCTGGGATGGTATATTGTTACCTCCACTTCACCACTGAGGAAGCCAAGGCTGGCCAAAGAGGCCCAGGACGCTGCCCACGGTCACCCCACAAGCCTGGGTCTGACTCCAAAGCCCACATTTCCTCACCACGCTGATTCCACAATAGAAAAAAGAAATGCCCGCATTGTCTCCTTCCCCCAATAATCCTGTGCGTTGGGGCTTTTTCTTAATCCCTGTGTCCCCAGTGACCACCCATTTCCCCGGGTGCCTTGGAAGCTTCCTGCAGATCCTCTGGGATTGTCTGAAGGTCAGATCATGTCTGGGCCATTTTGCCAACAAAGAAGCTTCAATAATATAAAAGGAAAGACAAAATCCCACATACTAGCCAGTCAACTCTTGGGGTGAGTCTGCATTCAGTTTAGGGTTGTCACTTTTGATGTCCTTTCGGATGGGAAGAAAGCTGGTTTAAACTGAGTAATGAACGTTCAGGAAGTGAAAAGTCAATGCCACACCCTTGACGTGGTGTTCTAAGGGGGAGTAAACATTAACCAGAAGGTAAATACGGAAGCATTAGGGATGTGGCGTGTGGAACAAAAAGCAAGAGCAGCTAGATAACAGTGGCTAAGCTCATGGAATTGGGCATTGGCCAAGGCCCGGGTTCAAATCCTACCTCTAAACTTACAAACCATATGGTGTTAGGCCCGTTGCTTGCCCTTCCATAGCCTTGATTTTCTCTGCAAAACTGGGATGATCTACTATGTTCCTCCAAGTCTTGTTATGCAGATTAGGTGATATAATGTATAGAAGATGTTTAGGAGAGTGTCTGATATTATGGACCTAATCAATGATTGTATTATATACAACTGATCTGCAATTAACTATTTTCAGGCTCTTATCTCAAATTTCCTCACTAGGCTCATATTTCGAGAAAAAAAATCATGTTAGGGTTTTTACTATTTTATTTTTAAAATAAAATAAACATCGAGAGCATGTTCTGTGGTCACTACAGATACAGGCAAAATCACCTACAGTGAGGCTATTAACCACCCCTAACAATAAGGACATCCTTTAGGAGGAGCAGGTGAGGCCAGGCAATCATTGAACAGGGACAGTGATGGTCACTACACTGTACTTAAGGAGGAAAGATGGTACATGGGAGACCAATGGTTTTCCTGAAATATATGCAGAATGGACTTTCCGGAGAATGCCAACCCTCGATTAACCTAAAACCTAGTCCTGGAGAGGAACATCCTGGCCAACTGATGTCATCCAGAAAAGGAAACTGGCGGAAATTGGAACACAACAGTCGCAAGACATAGGTAAAATAAGCTCCTGGTTTGTGAGAGGCAGGATGAAAACTGACACCAGAGCTTCCTGAAAAGAGAAAATGAGGGTATCCAATTGACAGTGTGTGGTATCTATGATGAAAGTGGTGACTCTGGCCAGGCACAAAAGTCTATTGGTCATTCTGGATGCCTTATTATAAAAGGGATATTGTACCATTAGTGAGGCCCTGTGCAACACAGCTAAAGCGATTAGAGGTACAGATCCATGGACATTTTTAAAAGGGTAGCGAGACTAAGCTGGGGGTCTTTAGGGAAGGGGAGATGAAGAGGAAGAGATGCACCGGGTGACGCAGCATTCTGGGGAAAACAGAAAAGAAAAGCTAAAAAAGCTATTTCAGTTGGTAGGTCTCTCTTTCTCTCTCTCTGCCTCTGTTTAGCCTACCCCTTCCCCAAACAAGGCAGTACAATCCAAAAGAATTGCACATTAATAAAGATTTGCAATGTATTGAGATTTAAAAAATATAAAAATTTATCTGGGAACCAAGCATGGGAAAGAGAGGAAGAGAATGATGCATAATGGAATTCAGATAAGGGATACTGATGATTTCGAATGGAATCAAATAGTTGGAGAAAAGAAAAGAAGAAAACCAATTGAGATGCTCCAGAACTAGCTTTGGAGTCAAATACTTGGGTTCGGCTGGGAAAGTCACTTAACTTCTCTGAGCCTTAAGAACAAGGCAAGTCTGTACCTCACTGCATTGTTTGGAAGAGATCATGTATATAAGTGTATAGAAAATGTCTAGAATAGGACCTATCAAAGAGGGGACACTCATGAAGTGGGAGCTATAGTTATTGCTATGATCATAAGCATTGGTCAGATAGCATCCCTGGGGGAAGATTTATGTTTTACAGATGAGGCAGCCAAGGCTCAGAGAGGTTAAATAATCTGCCCAAGGTCACACAGGCAATAATGTCTAGAATCAGAGATTGCATTTGATCCCTGGTTTGTCTGAAGCATTCATTACCCTTCCTGTCTCATGGTGGGTGGTAAAAGGAAAGACAGAATCCTACATACTAGTCATGCTTAACCCACTCTTCCTTCATATGTATACATTTTCTAGGAATCTAAATGATTTTCTACATTTCAAGAAAATCATATGAACATAAGCATATGTTTATATGATTTCTACACATGAAAAGGCTGAGTAAAAATCTGACTTTTATTTGAAGATCCAAGGATTATGAGCATTCTTAGAAGACAAAATATGTAGAGCATGAAAACTTCATGACTTACAATAAGATAAAAACTGTTTTCAATAGAATGGCTTAGAGAGAGAGGGTTCAGTCATTCAACAAGTGACTATGGAGCATCCATGAGGAGTCATCAAACATCTTTATGCTAGGACAGGTTCCTGCCCTCAGCAAG
Organism: Myrmecophaga tridactyla; assembly: GCA_004026745.1. Lineage (NCBI taxonomy): Eukaryota > Metazoa > Chordata > Mammalia > Pilosa > Myrmecophagidae > Myrmecophaga > Myrmecophaga tridactyla. The sequence continues at coordinate 30,825 of PVIY010025607.1, read as the reverse complement.
CTTACCATTGTATATATACAAGATGCTCTTCTGATTTGTCATGTGAGGAAAGATGTGGCCAAAACTGTTGTTGCCTCCTTAGTAGTAATTGTTTCTTCTTTCTTGCTTACATTTCAAAGTTGCATTTTGTTCAGGGTTGTCTATCCTCAATGATGGATCACCCTTGGCATAAAGTAATCTTGACAGCCCATTCCCTTTTTCCAGTTATAGGTCAGGAATGGGCATGTAGCCCAGTTCTAAACAACAAGATGTGAGGAAAAGCTGGCAGGAAGTTTCTGCTTCATGGGAACCCTTTCTCCCATGACTACTTCATTTCTACTTGGTATGCTGGTGTCAGAATGTGATACATGGAGCTGTAGCAGCTATCTTGCAACCAGGAGTAAAGACATTGCTGATACATTGAGAGGGGGAGATGAGGAAGAAAGAAAGAGCCTAGGTTCTTGGTTGCATCATTAAACTGCTGTACCAACCATGGAAGCACTTACCTCTAGATATTTTGCAATGTGAGATAACTGAATATCCTTACTGCTTAATCTGCTGTTACTTAGAGTTTCTGTTGCTAAACCAATAACACTATCTTTGGATGGGACCATTCACGCATATTTCAAATAGTCTTAAGTCCCACTTTAATTGGTTTAGGATGAGAACCACTGAGAACTGAGCACATGATACTCCTGATAAACTATGCTCCTCACAGAATCTTTTGAGAACATCACTGTCCTTCATCTGAAAATAATATTTCTATTACCACAGTTTAAAATTGTTTTTTAAAAAAGCAGTTTCACTATTGGAGCATATTGAACTTTAGGTTAATTAAAACCCCCAGGTCTTTTCTGACTCAATATCTATCAATCCAGCTATTACAATAGACTCTATTACTCTTAAATTTTATATGGTTGATTTTGACCTAAAAACTGGGTCTGCCAATACAAATTTGAATCTGGATTCTACCATCAAACATGCCAACTATTCCTTCCGTATTTTTGACACCCATAAATTTGATAAGTAAGCCTGCTATGTCTTCATCCAGATCACTGACGAAAGAATATTGAGCACAATGGGGCAAAAGACAAGAACCTTGTGGCATATCTCTAGAGAATTCCCTCCATGTTGAATATGAGTATGGCAGTTGAAGTCAGTAACAAAGCCCTTTTAACTCTAGGGGCTAGAGTTAATGGTAACTCCGTATGTTGGCATGCTATCCACAAAAAATATTACCATTGACCTGGCCAAAAAGCTTCACTTAGATAAAAAGTTATCAGTGAAGTAACCTTATCCAAAATGGAAATGAGGTTGGTACACTATAATCTAGTCTCAGAGAACCAATACTGGATCTTAGCGATGACCTCTTTCTTTTCTATGTGCTTATCAACATTGTTTAATATTCTCCCATGTAACTGCCAGGAAGCAATACTGATGAAATGTCTCTAGTCTTGAGAATCTACCACTGACATTTTTTGAGAAGTTTCTCATGGATGAAGTAGTATAATGCCTGCTGAGATGATGTATGTTATCAGGACACACAATCTTTCCCCATGGTCCCCTGGATCAGATTAAGTTAACACATCACCCCATTTTGTCCAATGGCCTCACTTTCAGGTCACGCATTCCTGGCATCAGCATGCACTGCTCCCACACATGAGGCCAGGTTACTACAGCCTCAGCTGGTATCATAGACTAGATGGCTTGCTATAGCAACAGCTCCTAGGCCTTCGGGAACATCACTCATCTCTTGCCCTCACTTCTGCATTATGTGCTTCCCACTTTCCTGTTGCCACTGAGGTGCAAGTCACCATGGTGCCCACTAGGCACTATCACATGCAGGACCCAGATGCATAAAGAAGCTAAAGTTTCTTAGCTCCCTCAGAGGGATGGTGTAGTACAAGGCAGCTTCTTATGGTCTCCAAGAAGACATCCATGATGGCTGCAATAAGACTGAGCCAGCAGCTTGTCACAAAATAATACACATTCCTAGATGGCTCTCTTTCCTTCTCAGACTCATAAGTGCTTTGGCCACTGGCTTTGCTTTCTAGGAGAGCTGATGCTCTTAGTGCCCAGTCCACAAACCTTCAGCACTCACTCCCCCACTCACTGACTATTTCCTACAGCCAGCACTTACTGCTTCCACCTGAAGGCTTTCTCTGGCATCTTGGCATGCATGCAGGGCAGGTGAGATGTGCTGGAGAGTTGATGCCCCTGGGAGCAGAGGATAAATACCTTAAATTCCTTGCTCTGTGGGTAGGACAAATCTGAGACATGTTCTTCCCACTTCCAGAGGGTCCCACAGGACAGAACCCCTGTTGCCCAAGTGGTAACTCATTGATGTCCCCTTTATTGATGTCCTTCCTTCTCTGTCTCACTTTCCCACTCCTGTTTGGGTGCTTCCTGGGATCACTTCCAGTGTTAGAGTTCCTAGAGCGGTCATAACAAAGAATCGCCAGCTTGGTAGCTTAAAACAGCAGAAATTTATTATCCCACAGTTCTGGGGGCTGTAAGTCCAAGGGAGATTCCTTTCTTGCCTCTCCCAGCTCCTGGTGTGTGTGGCAATCCTTACCGTTTCTTGGCTTCTCTGTCTTCACATGGCTTTTCCCCTAGTGTCTATCTGTGTCTCTTCTCACCTTTTTTACAGGGACCCCGTCATATCGGATTAAGGGCCCACCCTACTCCAAAATGACTTCATCTTAATTTAACTCATTCCATGTGCAATGATCCTATTTCCAAAAGAGGTCACATTCTGAGATGCTGGGAGTTAAGATCTCAACATATCTTTTTAAGTGACATAAGTCAGCCCATAACACCTTCCAAATCAATTACTTCCACTAAAATCTTCTGTTCTTTTTGGAGACCAACCTAAGTCACTAAGGAACTCCTCTCCCATGGTAAGAACCCCACCAACATCTGATAGAATGATTGACAAGGATATGCATTAGCTAGATGCCTTTTTAATTCTTTCTTATATTCTTGTGTATTATTTCTAAATAAAATTTAAGTCAAAGACCTATATCATCATGTTACTATGATAATGTTATGATAGTTAATATGATGATACCATAGTGTTGTAGCAACGTTCTAATCGTCTGTAACATTAGGTTAGTAGATCCCACTTAAATGTTTATTTTTTGTTAAAATGCTATTAATATGATTTGAGTAGGCATGCATGCAAGCATGGTACAAATATCTGAGAACAGCTATCTAATGAAAGCATGTATCTGCCTCTATTCAACCCCAAGTCTGTCAGTCTGAACTTTTTTCTTTATCTTTCCAGAAACTTTCTATGTATTTACAGTCACACACACACACACACACTGCTTATCTTCACTGTTTAATTAAATGGTAGTCTCGTGTATTATACTCTCCAGACTGTTCTCTATGTTGTTCAGGTAAGAGTAATCCTTGGTGATCCTTTCAGGTCAGTAAGCATAGACTTGCTTTATTCTTTAAAAAAAATTACAGTTTTCCCCCATATGGATTATTTTGTACTGATGGCTATTTAGATGATGTCACATTTTGAACCTAATTTAGATCCTAAAAGGTATATTTCTAGGGGGTTCATGTGAGAAAGCTTTTCACACCATTCAGATTTTGACTTTTACAAGTTTTGTCTTGGTGGGGGATGCATGTCTGTTTCTGAGGGATCTCCCTAGGCCGGTTAGGCCCCGCTTGTTCTTACTTTTTGGTTCAGTTCTCTGGCTCTGTCTAAAGTAGTGGTTTGCAAACTGTGCTGCACAGAGCCCAGGAAGGGGTGTTTTGGTTATCTACTGCTATGTGACAAGTACGAATTAGTGGCTTAAAGCAACGCTTCTCTTTGCTCACCGTGCCACAGTCCAGGATTGCCCTGCTGGTCTTGTTGGTGGTCAATCCTATGGGTATGCTCATCTGCAGGTGGATTTGGGACTGAGCACAGCTAGGATGCTGGGGCAGCTGCCCTTCCATGTAGTCTCAGAGACCCCCCCTCAGAAGCTCTCCATGTGGCCTCTCCAGCAGGCAGTTGAACTTCTATGTGCAACTCAGGGCTATGGAAGCTGCCAGACCTTCCTAAAGCTCCGGCCTGAAACTACCATAGCGTCACCTTGGCAGCATACTATTGGCTGAATCATGGGCGCAGACCACACTAAAGGAGAGAGGACTTCACAAGGGCTTATATATGGAAAGTATGGTTCCTTGGGGGTGCCAAATCCAACAGCACTACTACAAGGAGCTTCAGAAAAGGCTGACAATTCAGGGGATCAGGCCTCCAACCAAAGCACATTCCCTTTTATCAGATTTAAATGTTATATTTTGATTGATGAGAGATCTGAAATCTGAAAGGTTTCAGATTCAAAAGGATCACAGCATTCTCCTGATTCATGGTCCCAGTGTCAGGTCTCCTCTCCCCGTTTCTTTACTCCCTTTCACAATCTTATCTTGCTTTCCACTGATTTCCTGTCTGTGGGCTTCAACCCATTCAGTTTCTGGTTTAACAAGTATTTATTGAACACCTGCTATGTTGCAGGCCCTTTTCCAAAAGGTCATTATTTTAATAATTTTGTCATCCAAGCCATATGTCAATGACTGGAGCCAGCTTGTACCATCTTGCAAGACCTGATGGTGTGCCCTTCTTCCCAGCTTCTGTGAAGTCACAGTGGTGCCTGGAAATTGGCGTTGGAGGGAATATTTACACCACAGAAATTGGCAAACACTGTAAATCAGAATTTCCTTCTTTCTGAAGAGGTGGTTGTTAAATATTAACTGCACATCCCTCGACTGAATCTTAAATCTTGTACCAAAGTCCATGCTGACCTAGAGGTCTCTGTCTTTGCATTCCATAACCACATATTGATCAACCATGCTATAGGCCCTAGAGGGGCTAGCCCTACTCTTTTCCAGTTAGTTGTCATCAGGCAGAAATGTGGGTATAATTTTGTCATATCTTCTGATTTTTTTAAAGAAATGCTAGCAATCCAGATTTTCATATACAATTGTCCAATTTTTAAATATGGGTAATATATTTAACATTATACAAAACACTGTGTGGGCCAAACTGAACATCTTTAAATTACACCTGTAATGTGAGTCCAGTTTGCAACTTCTGTTCTAATCCTACCAAGTGTGTGACATCAAGATTCCAGCCTTTCCACTTCTCCATTCCTGCTAGTCTTGTTGCAGTTATGCCACCTGAAAATCCAGACATACAAGAAGATATTCTATGCCCAATTCTATATCTATTGTGGTACATTTTAGATGTGTGTTTAAAATAACAACTACTGCTTAAAAATTTTTGAGGACTACCTATAGTGTCCACTTATCCAGCTTCATGTTCCATTCTTCATTCTTTCTACTGGCCTTCTTTTAGTTTCTGGAAGATCCTTGCTGCCTTCTGCCACAGGGCCTTTGCACTTGCTATTCTTTCTTTCTGAAACACCGTACTGGAACATGAAATTGGTACAAAGGTTATTTTCTCAGAGAGTTTCCATCCTTCTAGACCAGCTCAAGTCCTTCTAATTTATCCTTTCTTATTACAGTTGTGCACCTTTGAAGCATAGGGGTAGACCTGAAAATGCATTTCTGAAATCTTTTACTGAGGGATTTCAATGCAGTTGAAGTACTCTGGAGCCATCACCACGTCTGTGCTGAGGCCACACTTCCCAAAGGCTGTTCCCAGTCAATGACTGAGTGCAGCAGCAATATCTGAGAACATGGGTCAGATTTTGCCTTGCCGAAACTTCCTTATAACCACACTGCAGTTTAAGACTCTTTTCCTTTCCTCTCTCCTTCACAGAAGTGTTTTGCCATTCATGGCTCACCCAGTCCTAATGGCCACGTCCTAATTTCCACTTGCAGGCATTTTCTCCAAGAAATCCCTTCATGTCTAGGTCTATATTAGCATCTACTTCTCAGGAGACCTGAACCAACACAAGCATTTACCACAGTGGTAAATTTACATTTATATATATATATATGTGATTATCAGACTAATAATTACTAATATTTACCTCCTAGTCTAGACTATGATGGTAGCAACTAGGCCAGGAATATAGGGAATATGCTTTTAAATCCCAGCACCTGCTCAGGGCCCGGTACCCAGTAGGCACTCACTAAATATTTGTTGATTTAGCAAATAGACAGAACAGTTGAAAATACAATGTGTCCTGTAAATGCAAGGTATGGTTCAATGTGATATATGTCTGTCCTAACTATAGACTGCACTCATTTCAAGAGGAAACTGAAATTTAAGAGGGTTCCTTGGAGAATAAAGTAACTAAACATAAAACAGTTCAGTCAGAGCAAGTTGGCCATGTGGTATTTAGGGACTTAGAGTGGATTGCGGTTCAGTGTATTTGTAGGGGGGACCTATGTTCTCCCTTTCATAGGCCATGATAATTGGACAATGGAGAGCACACTATTAAAATGCTGTCCAAGTTTGGCCCCCTTAGAGGTAGAAGACAGTTACAGCAATTGACAGAGTTTCGAGGTCTGACTAGCTTTAAATCTGCAGCTAGCTAATTCAGGATGGGCAAGTCACTTTGCCCTCTCAGGTTTTGGTATTACCTTCCATTCCAAGATGGAGCTGGCCTGGGGACTCAGCCACTTCCAGCTTGGGCAATCTAGGATTCTAAGTGGAATGGAGAGAGAGGTCAAGGGAGGACTGTCCTCTTTCTTGTATCTTACTGATTCCCACTACCTGCAGCAATGCCTGGAACCTACAAGGCACTCAGTAAACCTAGTGTGAATGAATGAATGAAGACAATGAATGGATGATGCCTCCTTTTTCCCCTCAGCAAACACTATTTCAGCGCCCCAATCTCTGCCAGCAGGGAAGGCAGGAAGCAGCTGTTTACCTTTGAGGGAGCGGCTGGGTGATCTGCCTGTGTAAACAGCCATTTACCCAGGTGTCAAGAGAACAACGGAGAGAGAACATGCATTTATTTCTTTCCTCATGGTAATGATCCAGAAACCCTGGCTTGTCTCTGCATTTCTCCAGGCACTTCTGGAGTGGGAGCCTGGTCTTTTTCCTACCCAACCTGGGACCAATGTCTTCCACCCTCAACCTCCCACTCTTATGCCCAAGTCCCTCCCTTTCTAATCGTTCTTCAGTGAAAATACAATATCTGACTTTATATTATTATTGAATGTTTTTGCCTGTTTGTGGCCTATCTTCTTTTGCTAGAATATAGATGCTTTGAGAGTAAACTGCTTGTCTTGTTCAACGTCCTATCCCCACACCTGAAAGAGTGGTATTTCTGTAACTGTTCAATAAATAGTTATTGACTGACTGATTGACAAGTGAAGTTTGCTCTAAAACTTGTCTAGCACAATCATCAGCCTGAAGTGGTGCCTGAAATTCCCACCGGTTAAAGCCCCTCTTTTGGGTTAAACCAGCAATCTTTACTCAACCACAATATGCTACTTTCACCATTTTTGTCATATCAGTGTATTACTCCTGCTCTTATTTACTTAATATATTTATTTAATTTGTCTTGCCTCTTTAATTTAAATAAATTTATTTAAAATGCAAATTGTATGTCACTACTTGAACAGAAACCAATAGTGTTTACCATAAATAGGATGTCACCATAAAATAAATACGATGATCACAAACTGTAGTACAAAGAAGATGGTAGTTGATGCTCTGTCTTTGCAATACTATGTGTTGAATGGCATGCATTTAAAAACAGTACTCTGAGCCAGAAATCCATAGCCTTTACCACACTGCCAAAGAAGGCTATGACATAAAAAAAGCTTAAGAGACCCCAAGTAGAGATGCAGAGTTACCATCTGCCAATGGTCTAAGCTCGAGGTCTGTTCTTTCTTCGGTAAAAAGAAAAGCCAAGGAGGGTTAGGAGAAATGTTAGTACCAACTGAGACTTTCCTTGATATAATAATCAGAAGGACTAAAAGGGAATAGCAAAGGTAATGACTTTCCCATTAATGTATGGGCCACATTAAGCCATCTTGAGAACATTGGGCTAAGGTAGTGTTTTCAGAAACCCCAATTAAATTGCATAAAAATTAGGTAGGGTTAAACTGAAAGTATGTAGCCCAGTTACTCTGGACTAATTTATCAGTTTAGTACACTAAATATTTGTTGAGTGACCATGAAGTACTAAGCTTACATGCAAAGTAACTATTTAGTAAAGTGGAAGAAACAGGGTGTGGGAGCAGGGGAAGGAGAATGGCTATGTGACTATGATATCAATATATGTATGATAATATCTAATATTCATTATGTTAGATGAATTGCAAGATGCTATGACAGTGGTGGGAAGGTAATCTAGTCTGGAGTGGGAACATAGGGCCAGGAAAAGATTCTTGAGGGAATAATCTTCGAGCTGAATACCAAAAAATGAGCCCATTTTTTATTTTTCAGACTTGCCTGGTCATGAGAACCACCTGTAGGGCTGGTTATAATACAGTTTCCTAGGATCTAATATAGTGCATCTGGACCAGAATCTCCAATGGAATGGGTTTGGGAAACATTGGCTAACTAAGTCAATGGCTTTCAAATTTGGCTGTGCTTTGGAATCTGTTAATATACAGATGTTGGACCCACCCCAGGTTTATCAAATCAGATTCTCCAACTGGCATGGCCATTTTAAGATGCTCCCAAGATGATTCTAGGCTTACCATATTTTGAAAATCACTGACCTAGGTTGGAGGTGAGCAAAATGGAGGTTAGGAAGAGGATGATGAACACTTCAAGCAAAAAGGAGAGCATAAGTAAATACCACACTATTTGGGAATCTACATGTACCAAGCACAAAAACAGACTACAGTAGGAAGGGACTGAATGCCATGGTAAGGAACCTGGAATTTTCTCCCAAGTCCATGCTTCTTAATGATGGATGTGTGGGTAGTGGAGAAGTACCCATCAGAATCACCTGTAGAACTTGATGGGATTAAGTATTAGAAGTGGTAAGAGTATGAACTGGGAAGAGCACAAGGATATTTTTTCCGGTAACTCTTCCAGCTTTAGAGTTCATTTAGAAAATAAGAGATATTGTATATATATATTAAAGTGCACAAATAGAAGGTTAGAGCCTGTTGAATTAACACAAAGTGAGTACTACAACCACCATGCAAATGAAGAAACAGAACTTTATTTTTACCCCAGAAGCCTCACTTGTGTACCCTGCCAATTCACTACCCTTTCTCTAGCCTCAACGTCAACCACTGTTCTGACTTCTAACATCATAGATTAATTTTGTCTATGTTTGAACTTTGAATAAATGGTATCACATAGCATATGCTCCTTTGGGGCTGGATTCTTTCATACAGCATTATGTTTATGAAGTTGTTTTTAAACTGTTATTGTTGGAGGTGCAAGGGTAGTTCAGCGGTAGAATTCTCACCTGCCATGTGGGAAACCTGGGTTCGATTCCTGGCCCATGCACTTTCCCAAAACAAACAAAGAAGCAAAGCAAACAGAGGAAAAAAGAAACAACAAAAATTCAAAAAATGGTGTTGCAATAATGGGCTAGTCATGTGGAAAAAGAATGAAATGTGACCCCCACCATACAAAAAAAATTGTCATTGTTGTACTCCACTGAGTGAATATATAATAATTTGTCTACCCTATAATTTGCTTCCAGATTTTGGCATCTATAAACAGTGCTACTATGAACATTCCTAGATATATATTTTAAATGCGTGTATACTTCATTTATGTTGGGTATGCATCCCTGAGTAGAATTTCTGGATCCCAGGGTTTGTGTATGTTCAATTATATATAAACTGTCAAACAGTTTTCCAAAGTGTTTTTTACCAGTTTACACTCCCACCAGCAACATGAGAGTTCCAGTTCCTCAATATTCTCACCTCACTTGGTTTAACAGTCATTTTCATTTCAGCTACTTTGGTGGATATGAAATGGTAAATCTTTGTAGACTTACTTTGCATTTCCCAAGAGACATCTTTTCATGTGTTTATTAGCCATTTGGATGCTTTCTTCGTGAAGTGCCTCTTGACATTTTTTAACCAATTTTCTATTCTTCTCTTTCATCTCTTTGTAGGAGTTTATATTTATTCTAGATAAGAGCCTTTTAGTCTTATTATTTGAAATTTCTTTTCGGATTTGTTGATTTGCTTTTCCATTCTCTTAAGTCTTTCAATAAACAGAAATAGAAATCCTTAACCTTAATGAAGTCCAAATGATTGATTTTTACCTTTATACTAAGTGCTTATTATGCCTTGTTAAGAAAACTTAGCTTACCCAAGATCACGAAGATCTCCTCCCAAATTATATTCCAGGAAACTTATTGTTTTGTCTTTCACACATATATCTACAATTCACTTGGGTATATAGGGTGAGGTTGAATCAAGATTCACTTGTTTCCATGTGGATTTTCAGTGGACACAGCACCATTTTTTTTAAAAAAAAATATTCTTTCTCACTGCTCACATGTGTTTAGGTCTTTTTCTGGACACTCTATTCTCTCCTTTAGTCAATTTACCTATCCTTGCTCCAATATCACACTGTCATAATTACTGTAACTTTATCATAAATCTTAATATCTGGTAGTGTAAAAACTCTAACTTGTTCTTCTTCAACATTATCTTATTATTCTTGGAAATCTGTATTTTAATATGAATTGTAGAATCTGCCTTTCAGTAAAAAATCTGCTGATATTTTGATTGGGATTGCATTTAATCTACATGGGAATTTGGGGACAGTTGATATCTTTAATACTGTACTTTCATTTTGAACTTTTTCTTTTTTTAAATTTTAGGTTGGCATTCCATTCTTTCATGGTATCCATCATTTCTGTTGAGTAATTAGCTGTACGTCCTGTTATTCCTTTGAAGATAAAGTGTTCCCTTCTTTGAGATTTTCTGTTTGTCTTGGGTGTTTTGTAGTTTTACTATAATAGACCAAGTATTCATATTTCTGTGCTTATCTTGCTTGGGGCTCAAAGCCCTTCTTATATGTTGAATTTTTTATTTATTTTGGAAGCAAACTCAGCTGTTAACTCTTCATGTATTATTTCTGTTTCTTCTCCTTTTGAGACTGCAATTACAAATATATTTGACCTTTTCATCATGTCCCAGGTTTCTATTAGTCTCTTTTCTGTGTTTGACTTTTTTCATCTCTCTCTTTGCTTTAGCTTGGCTATTTTCTTTTCACGTAGCTCAAAGTTCATTAATCTTCCTTTCATTTATGTCTATTAATGACCCCGGGTCATTAATTTCAGTTATTTTTCTCAGTTATGGAATTTCAATTTCATAATTTATAATGTCCAGTTTTCTTTCAAAATTCCCCATATTATAATCTAATTTATTTAAGGTACTAATCATGATTTTTTGAAGTCTGGGTCCAAAAACTCCAATACCTGGACAGCCTTTGAGTATGCTTGTATCATCCATATCTTTAGTCATGTGTAATTGTCTCCTGAAATGACTGGTAGTTTGGTATTAAGACACCTGATATTGCATATGGACAATATTAAGATAATTTGAGACTCTGGATAATTTTATCTTTTTGCGAGGAGGATTTGCTTTTACTTCTAGCAAACAGTTAGGATAGAGGTAGAATACTCTAATCCAATCTGGGGTTGAGTTTATTTAAAGATGGATTTTGCTCTCTGTGAGGGCTGGTGAGATTCACTCCTTCTTTTTTGGGATATAGACTTTTGAGGATGCCAACTGAAAACTTGGGATATTTTGTCATGGCCCCTTTTCTTTGTTGTATTCTGGACTTCCATTTTTTCTCCCACATTCTGGCAAGACTGCCAGAGGCATGGCTGAGCTTCTATGACTTTCAGCCTCTGCTTATGAATCAAATAAAGGCCTTAGGGGGAAATGTGGACTGAATGTTGAGCTCACCTATTTGCATTTACCTTTTCTCAAAGATTTTTGCCCCTCAAGTTCTTGTTGACTTGGTAGCTCTCTGATGCCACCAAACCAAATTAATAAAACATTTTGTTCTGGCTTTTCCAGCGGTCCTTGCTGATGAATTGGTCTGCAAAAAAAACAAAAAACAAAAAACAAGTCCACCATTATAGGCTCCAGAATATATTATTACAGGGAAAAGGCAGTTACAAAAGAATATGTACAGTGTGATCCTAAAATCATTAAAATAAAAATAAAAGCTTTTTGGAATATGCATGGAAATGTAATCTGAAAGAAGAATCACCTAACATTTACCTTGGTTACTCATTGGAGGTGGGATTATTCAGTTTGTCTTTTTCTACACTACAAATTTGTTGCAATGTTTGCACTTTAGTTTTAAATGATATGTACTTCATGTAAGGGGAAATAATAAGGTCATGTTTTAAAAATGGCATAGCAGACAAATCCACCGGAAAGTGAGCTTGTCTTTATTTCTGTTTCCTATTTTGGGAAAGCTAAGCTTGCAGAAGATTCAGCTACATAGGGAAAAATATGGCATCATGGTTGGACTCATGTCTATTGCACTAGCATCCTATCATTAAACTACATTATAGAGGGGCCTCCATAGTGTTTAGGAATTTCCCAGATTAGTGAGTTACCTTTGGAACCCAAAATTACTTGCTGGGTCTTGTTATTTACTTGATTTGCAAATAAAAAGGGAGACCAAAATCATATGAATCTTCCAACTCCAGAAAAACATTTACTTAGCCAAATTAACTTTAGCATGCAACCAATTAGAAAGGACTTCAACCTTGGAGAGAGTGATACACAGACTCACAGAATGCTGTCATTTATTGAAGGGTTCAATTTTCAAACTCAATTCCTTAGTTTTACAAGTAAATCCTGAAATCCAAATTTGGGCATTTTATTTTTAGTTAATTTTTTTCTTACTGATTCTACACAGTTTTCCAGCCTTTTAAGGTAATCCTGAGTCTGAATTTTGTTTCCAACTATATTAACTAACTCTTTCATCATTTTGTCAACTAAAATTCAGTAGGCATGTCTTCTATGGCCTAATCTAAATTGTTTACTAAAATTTTGGGAAAAAGTGTGGGAACAAGAAAAAAGAGGTTTAGGGCAGGTTCTGTTGTCTTGGGCAGGAGGAGGCTAAAATAATTTAGGGGAGAAAGATAAAAGTCAGAGTCAAGGACAGAATGAAGTGAGATTTTACTAAAGGCCTCTTTTCACATTATCAATAATAAATCAACATTCTTCTGTATGATTATTCAATGAGTTTCAAATCCATTTGGCTACAGTATAATCTTATCTCCATTCCACCACTGCAGTAAAACTGGCAAATATTTTATTCCCATCCAAATCTTCTTCTTTGTGAACAAACGTAGCCCACAGACCATAAGAGCCAGCCTTACAAACCTCCAACCTAGCCTCCTGGCCATAGTAGATTTGACCATGGTGAAATATGGTATAAACTGGGGCCGATAGATTCTCTATCTTAAGAATTTGGTAAAGGGGCATGGAGCCTGAGTCATTTAGCTGTAGGGGCTGAGGCCACCATTGTGGGGACCCACCATGGACCTTGAGCAAACAGAAAAGTGGGGGCTGAACTTCTGGGCAAAAGAGTAAGCCAAAGCAGATATGCCAAGAGAAATGGAAATGTGAGACAAGGAGGGTGTGCTGGTTTGAATCTATGTACCTCAGAAAAGCCTGTGCTATTTTAATCCAATCTTGTGTGGGGCAGACCTACTGTTGGGTAGGAACTTTTGATTAGATTGTTTCCATGGAGATGTGACCCCATCCATTCAAGGTGGTCTTAATCCATTTGTTGGAGTCCTTTGAGAGAAATTTTGAAGGGAGCCGATAGAAGCCAAGAGAGAAAGAAAACACTCCAGGAGACGCTAGACAGATCCACAGGAGCTGAGAAAGCCATTTTGAAACCAACCCAAGAGAGAAGAGCCAGCAGACTTCGCCACATGACTTCCCATGTGACAGAGGAACACCAGACACCTTTAGCCTTTCTTCAGTGAAGGTATCCTCTTGTTGATGCCTTAGTTTGGACATTTTCATGTCCTTAGAACTGTAGATTTGTGACCTAATAAATCCCCTTTGAAAAATCCAACCCATTTCTGATATATTGCATTCTGGCAGCTTCAGCAAACTGAAACAGAGGGAAAAAGATGAAGAGAATATCTGCCTGTTGATTTTCTATTTCTCCTGAGATCTGACTTTATAACCTTCATGTTGATGCTGTGAAGTATTTCTGTAGCTTTAAAATAAACTTCCTTTGTGTCTTGAGCAAGTTTGAATGAGTCCTTTCTGTTGCATGTAACAGAAAACTTAGATGCGATTTGATCAAAATGTAAGAATACGTATTATTTCACATATCTAGAAAGTAAGAGGAAGCACAACTGCAGGGTTGGTTAATTCAATGCCTCATGATCATTAAGGGCCTGTGTTCTTCCTGTATTTCTGTTTCACCATTCTCATCTCAGCGTGTCAGCTCTGACCTCAGGCGAGATTCCTACATGTTGACAAGAGGGTTGCGACATTTCCAGAAATGACATCAAGCAGAGAAGAAATTATTATATCTTCCTGAGAGTTTCTTTTACAGAAGTTCTCTTGCACACTTTCCTGCAAGCATGTCTCATTAACCAATTTAGTCAATGCCTAAACTAAACACTGGCAATGCGAATGGAGACACTAAAATGGGATCTACTCCTGACAAATATAGCCTCAAGGAGGAGGGTGGATTACTGTATAAAATGGAGACAGAGTTAAGGAAGAATAGTAATGGATTTAGAGTAGGTAAACACAGTATCTTCCTAGTTCCTTTTAACAATTCCCCTAGATCACAATTTTAAGTACAAGATTATCATGGGAGATTCTGACAAATACATTGTTGAAATAGGGATATCTTCTTTAATAGCACTCCTTTGTCTTTTCAATCTAGTTATATATATATAAAATATACACATGACCAAAAAAACAAACTTTTGGATTTACTTGTTTTCATAATTTCAAACTTTTAATAATTTAAAAATTTTGTATGCATTTTCTAATTTATTCCAGACAATGCTTTTATATAGAAAGAAACTGAGGCTCAGAGACTTCGATTTGCTCAAGAAAACACAATATTTGCTCCCTGGCTAGGAGGCACATGTCAGTGAGCAGAGAGAGTAGATTAGAGAAGTAAAATAGCAAAACTATAAGAAGCTAGGAAAGATTATGAGGACCTTGAAATGGATTAAATAAATAGTAAGTTCTTATTCTGAGAAATGATATGATGAAACGATATTTCGGGAGAACTGGTCAATCACTGATTTCCAAAAATAGTTCATATTTTCCATAGGTGGCTTAAGAAGCCTAACTCAATTCATTTTCTTCCAACCAAGGTTTATTGAGCATATACTATGTGGTAGACACTGCCAGCAGTAGGGATAAGGAAGCTAACAAGATAGATAAGGTACCTTCCGTTATGACAATCAAAGTCGGGGTAAGTGTTGATCAGAGCAAGCTGGGTTCTGCTATGACAAAAAATAAACATTGATACCTCATTGCTCAACACTATAAAGATAAGTGTTGTTCATGTAAATTCTGAAGGTTTATGGCCCACCTACATCTTGCCATCTGGAATACCTGCCTCCCCAGGACCCCACAGAAGGGCAAGAGAGAGACATAGGACGCACACCATGTCTTAATTGTCTCAGCCTAGAAGTGACACATGTCACTTCTGCTTTCAGTTCATTGACCAGAACTGGTCACATGCTCATTTGCCTAACTGCACGTAAAGCTGGGAAATAGAGGGGAGAAGCGCATGAATATTTGGTGAGCACTAAATGCCTCTACCACAGGATTTTGTAATAAATACCTTAGGTAAAGATTTGTTTCATTTTTCACTTATAAAGTTGTACTGTGCAAAGAGTGGTTATGTAAACATCATTTTAATGATAATCTTTGCTTGAGGAGAAAAATCATATTAACCTTGCTTTCTGACTGTGGGTATAGAGAGAAGATAAAGAATAACAAGTCAATACTAAAGAAATGTGGCATTTTAATTTCTTTGCCTGAAGTGATGCAGTAGAAAGAAAAGACCTCAATTTGTATCACATCTCTCCTATATACTATTTTTGTGTCTTCAAGCAGTCATTTAACCTCTGTGAGCCCATTTCTTCAACTTAGAAAAGGGAATAATATCTACCTTGGAGAGATGTCATGAGGATTAAACCAAACAAAAAAACAGGTATATGCAAATATCTACCTAGCACTGCACCTTGCAAAGAGGATAAACTCATGAAATGTTAAATGAGTCTGCTGTATATGGGTCAAAGCAAATTTTAGATAGAAAATCCAGCCGTGCTTTTCAGTGTCATACAGCATATAACCTCTTGCATCAAATCTAAATCAGCCGCCCGGCCTTCAGAATTCTCCATTCTGTTTCTCTTCTCATCCTGTCTCCTCCCCCGAAGACTTCCCAGCATCTTATCTCACCAAGTTCTTCCCTTCAATACTCACTCACTGCTCCAGCTAAACAATTTTACTTGCTGTCTGAGACTTTTTATAAGTCCCTAAAGAAACTCTTCCCATATATTATTGCAAAAGATTGGGCTCCCCTCTTTACAGGTATATCAGGCTTTCTGCCACGTTGACATTACGCTTGTCCATTTGACCTGCTTTAACTAGTGAAAACTGAGTGGAAATAAAGGGAGTAGATACACAAGAGCCACAGCACTCTTCCACTATTTCTCATTTTCTTCTGCCACAAGACCAGCATGTCCTGGATAGATGCTTCTCCTTCGCTTTAGTCTTGAAATAAAAATGTGGAACAGGGCAGCAGCTGTTCAGTGGTGGACAGGCATGTAAGTGAGAAATAATCCTTTGTGGTGGTAACCCACCAAGACGTTAAGGTTTTTGTTTTTGTGGCATAACTACCCAAGAGCTGGCTGATTCAAACCCAAATCGTCATTCCACATATAACCTCTTCTCTTCAACAACTGTGTTCAAAACTTCTCTCTCCCAGTAGATGTTTTATCCCTCTTGTTTCCCTAAAATGCTGTCTACTTTCAAGGGCTTTTTCCATGAAGCTTCACCTTTTTCCTATCATAAATGATGTCTTCCTTCACTGAGCAATATCCTCAACACTGCAACTGTAAATAAATGTTTGTTAAATACATTAGGGAGGGGCGGCTGCCGTGGCTCAGCAGGCAGAGCTCCCACCTGCCGTGTTGGAGGTCTGGAGTTCGATCCCTGGTGCCTCCTGCCCATATGCAAATTAAAAAAAAATACATTAGGGAGGGAATGCTTCTCTTATAGCATTGATTTGAGCATCACGCTTTTCCCATTTCTGAAACCTTAGCAACAGGTACCTAAAAGGGCACAGTCAGAATAGTTGAAAAATAAATTATGTGGGTTTTGATTCTGTGTAAGAGGGAACAATTACGCTTCACCCTGTCTCTCCCACTGAATGCAGCTATGAAACTTGGTACTTAAAACACACGGTTGGAACTTGGTTTCATTTCTAGATTAAAAGAGTTCAGTGTTTCAGTAAAACAATAGCTCACATGCGACTATGGGCCGCGAATGGGTTTCTCTAGAACAGTCAAATGCAAAATCTTCCTTAAGCTTCTTTCTCTGGGCCTAAGAATTGGCTAGAGGCAGAGTGGCTTACAGAGGCTTGGATGCAGAATGGCTGCCATTTTGCTATTGTGGTGGGAGGTACATGACAGACCAACAAAGGCTTATAGTGATCATTTCAGATTTCTGACTGCAGCAAACCTGATGAATGGTGGGGACAGACATATAATGGATTACCTCACAGGCTCAGAAAGAAAACAGAAGTGAGGCTGGCCAGTCTGTAGTATTTGGGGTAGTGTTTACATGACAATTTGCAAGCCTTGTGAAATTGGCTTTATTTTTCCATGAAAAGGGTATTCTGAGGAAAAATTGAGAATTCCTCTTAAAAAATATGTCTTTCCTCCTGGGAAAAATAAAATAGGAAAGGATACAGTAGCCCTGGACTGGTCTTGATAGGCCAAATAAGCAACTTGAGGGGGTAAAAAAAAAATCAAAATTTGGAATTTAATTTGAAACCTAGAATCATCTTGGACACTCATGGAGTTTGTTGTCAGCTAACAAGGGAGGGGGGAACATGAGAGAGGAAAGAAGGCAATAGGTGGTGACAGAGGCCAGCCTCAGACCCAGCTACAACACTATTATGAGATTTTCTCTTTCTAGACTGACAATTCCACCTTAAGGTGACCCAACCAGGCATCAGTTCTGACGAGGTTTCCACTGCTACGATTTTCATTTCCTGCCTTTTTGGGCTTCTGGGTGGGTGTGTGGGTTGGAGTAAGTGAAGGAAAGGAATGGCAGTGCTATATCATGGCACAACTCTAGGGGGCATCATCCACACTGCATCTGTGTACTGAAGGAGGCAGAGTTTCCTCCTTACCCACCTGTACCCACATAAGCAGGAAACATGACGATCTCCTCACACCACTTGCAAAGACCACCTTTCTATTTGATCTCTATTATTTAATTATTCTTCAATTCCCAGAGCCCTGGTTTGAAAATTTTAATATTTTCCTTTTCTTCAATATGTTGTTGACACAGGACGTGCTGAGTAGATAAAGCTAAATGATTTTCACTGCTTGCCTTAAAAAAAAAAAGCTCTTTTCTAACTAACTTCACTTCTTTAAATATGCTCTTAAAAAAAGCACAAATCCTGTAATCTAACTTGTAAAACATTTAATATTTTGGATGTACGGCTTTAGTGATGATCCAAAAGTCACAGTGGCTGGACAATGGGAGCTGCTGGACTATTGTGAAATGGCCACAAAGCCATGAGGTGGCTCTTTCTCCCGGGTCAAGAGGTCAAGCTCCACAGCATTAATTTTGCTGAGTTTCTTTGTTATAAATAACAAACAAGGTCATTTATTTTCATTTCCTTGTTTCTAATTGCATGCATCTACTCCCGAGGATGAACTCCATAAACAGGTGGCTGGAATGCTGGAGTGCAAGCTTGAAACTGTTCCAGAAAAAGAGGGCATGTCCCACTCTGGCTAAACAGTTTGATGAGTTAGAGATTTAGTCACTGCAGGATACGCACCTGCACAGTTACTCGAAAAGCAAACACTTGTGTGTTTGGCACGCACAGATCTATGTAAATTAGAGGAGATTATTTTGCGGCTAGTCCTTGGCTGTTCTGTGACCAAATGAAATTGTTTCCCATTTCTTAAGAAATAGAATCTTTATTAGACTCAGTTCTTTTTCTTGCTTATTTTTTTTTTTTTACAGTTTTTCTGTTCTATGGTCATCAAAAATAACATGCCATAAAAACGAGGCCTAGAAATAGGACATTCAAGAAAGAATGTCATTGGAGGTCCTAGCCATGAGAGAGCCATGAGAGATGGCTTTGTGCAATGGTATATAGATCTGTCATGGAAGGGTTTAATTAATATCTGCCTAATGATTTTCCCTCCCTCAGTGTCCCTATAGCTGGCCCTTGGTGAAGAATAAAATATGGACTGATCCCCACCCATTTGCTAGGAAAGTACTGGGTTTTCAGCTTTCATTGTTCAGCTAGTGGTCTTTGTGGACAACCCCTCAGGGCCCCTCTTGCTAAAAAATGCTCTGGGCTTCCTGATTTTTACTCCTGTATGAACCTCCTCCCCCATCACTACCTTTGTCTCTTTGGAAAAAAAGAAATCTCTTTCACTTGAGCAAAATAAAAACTACCCACTATTTGTTTCTGGAGTGTAATTATAAACTTCATTGTACATTCTTCCTGGCTTTGATGCTTATCTTGAAGAGTTCAGTGAAAATAAATTGTTTTTTATGAAAGCAGAGAAACCATTTGATAAACATGCTGTCTCTGAAAATTGTTCCTGCAAAAGAGGTCATTCTTTCACTTTAAAAGAAATAGAATATATTTCAGAAAACAGGCAGGACAACAGTTGAGGATTTCTGTGAAGACAGGATTTTTTTTTTTAAGGCTGGGTGTAAATACACTGAAAATTGCATACCTCCTAATTGCTTTGAATGTATTGGTTTTTAAAATAGCTTTATTGAAGAGCAACTTGGGTCACAAGCGAATACTTGCTGCATACTTGCTGCATTTCAAATTTCTGGGAATGGATTCTCAGCTCAGTGCTTTTTTGCTACTAGGGTTTTGGGGGTTACCGTTTCATAATTACTATATCCCTGTCAGAAGCAATGGGCGTATCTGTTCTTAGTAAAAGTAATAGTCAACCAGGAAAATGGTTCGTTTTTGTTCTTCTTGTGGCTGGTAGCAGAGTAGTATGACTAAAATTGGTCACAGTGATGAGAAGCAACATCATGCACACAACTGAATAAATATTTATTTTCATGTATGTAAAGCTTATTTATTTTTTCCCTATTTATCCATTTCTCTGTAATTTTTTGACCTAAGTAAAAATAACAAAATAGTTCACATTTTCAGACCTGGAAACTTTGGATTCACTTAAAAATTCAAACTAACAATGACTGTGCTTGGGGACTTTTTCATGCTATAATTCCTGGGTGGAACGCTCTCCTGGTGATTCGTTTTGGCCCACTGCTCGGGAGATGTGTAATGAATGAGGGCCCAAGGTCAAAATTCTCCCTCTATATCACGTGTACATCCATCACTGTGAGGGGCTTGGTGGGCCTGATTTTATCCACATGCAATTTAGACTATCAAGGTGGGGTGTTGATTCACTGATATGAAACTCTCAGATTTGTGGAGATCAGTTCTACATACAATAAGGATCCATGCTGGAGAGAAATGCCACGCTTTATGACAGGAAGTCAAATTCTGATATAAAGTCACATATAAATTTGCCAACGTAATACATTAGCTGTTGCTATGGGAATAGACAAGAAACTTGAGCAGATCTGGCCTGCTTAATTTCCATTTGGAGTGGCTGTTAATTTTGCTACATTACATATTGTCAGCAAGGATCATAATATTTGGATAGGACTATTCATCACCAAAACGCAAGACAATTAAACTGTATATAATGTTTAAAAGTATCCTCAACTCATTTAGCTATGCAGAACACAGAAGGGTTAAACTGCTGTTCGCATATCCCTAGGAACAGGGGTCCCAGTAAGATATTTGGTTATAAAATTCAGGAGCTTTAATACTTAAATCTTATTGGGACCTTCTTGCTTAATTTGCAGCCAGATAAAGTAGAGAAACAAAGTTTTCAGAGTTATCAAGAGGTAGTTTTCCATTGTACAAAGCTTGTGTATTCTTCCCCATTTTTAAGAGATTCTTGGATGACACAGGCTATTCAATTAGAAAGATCAAGCTAATAAGACTGATGGTTTCGACCTAAGTTATATAAAAACCCTCAAGTTTTTTTTAATGCCCCGAAGTTATATTTGGTTGAAGAACTGATTCTTGTGCTGCACCTCTAAATTAGTAACTGTTAGCGCAGCTCAGCATAAATTCAAAGCATGTTTAAGATACATTCTTGGAAAAATTTCTTCAAATTCAAGGCTACCATATTACAAAGGAAACCTTTGTCTACAGTATTTCAGAAACAAAATTGCTGACAGACTAAAAAAGGCGATACCTTTAAAATGATAAATAGCATGACAGTTACAATCGCATTAAATTTGTTATAGCATCATTCTAAAATTTTTAATGGAAGAGCCTCAAACCCACTGAAATCTGGAAATCAGATGGTATTCCAAACGCAATGAAGAGTTTGATCAGATGAGTTCTACGTGAGATAACATCTACTGCTATCTTTTTGGTATGCAAAGGGTCTAATACAGAAGGATGCAAGCAGAAAGCTTTCCACCATTCAGTTGCTTTATTCTTTTCCAAGCCAGAGGTCCCGAGTACACCTTTCTCAAATCCTACCCTAGCCAGGTTATTTGCTGATTGAAATTCCACTGTTAAAACATTGTCTTCCTTCCTTCCCTGATTTTCCTCCCTCCCTTCTTCCCTTTCTTTTTTGTACACTTTCCTTCCAAACAAAACATTGTCTTCCTTCCTTCCCTGCTTTTCCTCCCTCCCTTCTTCCCTTTCTTTTTTGCACACTTTCCTTCCAAACTTCCTTCCTTTCTTAAATGAACATTTATTTATTGCCAACCAGCTATGTCCCAAGCACTTTCATTGGGTCTTGGGATGCAGCAGTGATACACATGGGAAACAGTCCACACTGGTTCTCCTCTGAGTTTTACAAATATTTCTGGAGGGACAGAGCCTGGCATCCCTCCCACACTCTCTGTGAATTTGTTTATCAGATTGCTTCTCTCAATGGCAGCAGCAGCTGTGGCATGACGGGATCTCTAGGTGATTGAATAGGACAGGCATGTGGGCATGTGTGCATGTGAATGTATGTGTATGTGTGAGTGGTGTGTGTGTGAAGAGGGGACTAATTCATAGCCCTTTTTGAGGACTTCCATACATCTCATGAAGTGATCCTTTTCCTCAGCATTGAAAACAGTGTCTAGCACACAGCACGCACTTAATAAACAGCTGCTGAATGAATGGTCCGACTATAGGCAAAATTGTGATGCCTTAAGCTTCCATAAATGGCCTTTATCTGTTCCACTGATTTTCTCATTCCGACGGCCCCACCATACACATCTTCAGACTCACCACACTTCTTTTACCTCCACTCAGTCAAAATCCAAACTCAGAACTTTGTTTACCCAACCTACATAATTTTTTAAAAGTCGATGATAAATAAATTGCTGTGACCACTTCAAAATCATTTGCGCTGTAACTGGTAGTGAGATTTTAAGAAAAGGACTTTTCCAAGTCAATGGCTAGGAGGCAGAAGGGATATTACTGGGCATTCCTTACTCTTGAGAAACTCCAGAGAAAGAGGTTTCTCCTTTCAGTTTTAAGGCTCCACAGACCAATGCTCAGTAGCCACATGCAATTCCCGTTCTCGCAGCTAGCGGGGTTTCCACGGTGAAGCGCATTTGTATTCCGGATCCTAGAGGTCTGATTACAACCTCACGTTTAGCTTCTCTGTAACTGTGATTATACTTTTGCTTCGTCCTCTGTAATCAAGCGCAGAGAGCTCCAGATGCACGGGAGAATCAGCAGAAGGTGAGGGGTGTGAGCGTGCAAAAAAAAACTCTGCTTCCCAGCCCTTTGGGAACAGCTCTCTGCAAGGAAAATAATTTCTTTTTTGGTAAATCAGATCAGCAGGCTGCTCCTGTCCTGTGGCCAGATCCTGCACTATACGCCATTGTTAAATACTAATAGTGAAACCTTAAAAGATGTTCTCTTGCGAGACAACAGGTGGCCACTGAAACCTCCGGCTCTGATTGGTGGAAAGGCCACAGGCGCCCAGTGGCCCAGAGAAAGGGCCTCCACTTCGGCGTTTCAAGAACTTACTCAATGGGGTGTTGTCCTGATAATATCTCAGCTCACTGCCAATTTGTGCAACCCGCTGGGCCATTAGGGAGCGCCGCTGGGTTGTCAATGTTAAATGGAGACTCGGGAGAAGAGACCAAAGCTTTTTCAGGAGGGGGGATTGCAGTTAAGGAGGGACAATGTGAACAGTTGTTGCTTTCCTGAATAAGCACCACTCTCTCACAGTGTATCCTGCCACAATCAAGTTTCTGCTAAGCGAAGAGCGAGTGACACAAACTTTCACCTAATTGAGGTTTATTTTTCTCGCTTGGTTGCAGAAAGAGAAAACTCAGCCAAGGTACATACACAGGTGCCCCTAAGCCCAAGCGTCCACTTTGGAGAACAGAAGAAATGAAAAGAAACACACATGATGCTTGTCTGGAAAAGTTCAGGCCCAGCGCCAGCAAAGTGTGATCAATCAGGGGACAAAAGTGTTAGTGAGTGTCAGATAAAATATTTCTTAATTTCTCTCTTTCTGGTAATTAGCTCACATATAAGTAAATTGGGGACCGGGGCAGGTTTCCCAGCCTCTCCCTAACGTTCTCATATAATATAAAGGCTTTTTCCTCCGCCACCGCTGAGGGCCAAACTCTCAAATTAACTCAAAGTAATAAAGCCGGGAGCAGAGGGGGGCAGCGGGTGGGGAGGGAAAGAGAGAGAGAGAGAGAGCGAGCGAGAGAGCGAGCGAGAGAGCGAGAGAGATAGCTTAAAGAAAGAGAGAGAAATAAAGAGGGGGTGGGTGAGTGCAGTGTGGGGAAGTTAATCACCCAGAACCTTTTGGGAAAATAGGGACATTTTCTCTGAGAGTGCAGTGAATGATCCGCCTATATCCAGTTACTCAGATGCCTTTCGAATACAAACAAGAGCAAAGAAAATACGAGGAGAACCGACTCGAGGTTTAACCCGGGAAGCTTTAAGTCTGCCTACCTGTGAAAGGTCAGGCCCCAACACCCCTTCTGGAAAATACCACAGGTGTACACGGGGGCCCGGCTACGGGGAGACCCTCGTGTAGAGTGGTGGCCAGGGTTCGGGGCCATGCGCCGGGAAAGGCGAAGTGGGGTGGAGGAGCGCGGGGAACGGCCCCCATGGGTGAGGAACGCGGGTCGGGGTGGGGAAAGCGATGGAAAGAGGGGTGGACAGGGAGCGGACGGCGGGTGGATGCGGTGGCCGGGGGAAACGGCAGCGGAAAGGGGGCCACATCGGGCACCGGGCGGCCGAGGACCCGAGGGGGGCGAGGAGCGCTCGGAGGCAGCCGGGACAAAGAGGAGGACCGGAGAGGGAAGGGGGGCGAGGTGGGAAGGGGGGCCCCAAGAGGGGGCGGCCGCGGCGCGGGTGATGGGGCCGGCGAGGGCTGCCGGCCGCGCTGGGTGAACGCGAGGGGCCGCGCCGGGCAGGGGCCGGCCGGGGCGGTCCCCGCGCGCCCGGGGGCGGTCCCGGCCGAGGAGCGCACCGGCGGGGCGGGCGGCGCGCAGCTGCCCGCGGTGGGAGGGGCGGAGCGGCGGCGGCGCGGGGAGGGGACCCGCGGCGGCGGCAGGAGGGGGAGCGAGAGGGGAGGGGCCGGGCCCCTTGTCTCCGCGGCTCCTCTCCTCAGTCCGCCCGGGGAGGAGGAGGAGGAGCGGGGCCAGCCGTCGCCGCCGTCGTCCCAGCCTCGCCCCGCGCACCTGAATTCGCCGCGCCGCTCCGGGCCCCCGCACCGCGGCCCGCGCGCCCCGCGCCCGGGGCGTCCGGCCCGAGCGCAGCGCTGCATCTGTGCCCCGGTGGGGCGCGTCCCCCGGGCCGCCTCCCGCTCTCCCGCGGCTCGCGTGGCCGCGCCTTTGTGTGCGGCGGCCGCGGCGCCCCTCCAGCCCCGAGTCCCGCGCGCCGCCCCTGGGCGCCCCCGGCCGGCCGCCCCCGACGGTGGATCTAGCGGCTGAGAGGAGACGGGCACCGGTCCCCGCGAGTCCCAGCCCCGGCTCCCGGTTCCGGGCCCGGCTCCGGCATGGATGTGAGGTTCTACCCCGCGGCGGCCGGGGACCCCGCCGGCCTGGACTTCGCGCAGTGCCTGGGGTACTACGGCTACAGCAAGGTGACCGGGCCGGGGCCGGGGGGCGGCGGGGCGCGGGCCACCTCCCCATTCCGGGCGCGCCCCGCTCTCCAGCTCCCCTCCTGCTGCACTTTTCTTTCCCTTCTCTCTCTTCTCCACTCCTTTCCCTTTGCGCTTTCGTCTGTCCAACTCTCCCCTTCTCTTTCTGCCGCCTTCCTACTCCCCTTTTTGTCCTTCTGCTCCTCCGCAGCCTCTTCTCCCACCTCCCTCCTCTACCCCCTTTGCTGTCCTAGGGAAGCGAAGAGCCGCCCCAGGACAGAGAGAGGGAACTCGTGTGCGATTCTTTGTTGTTATTAGTAAACACGATCTCGGCCCCCTGAGTTGGGGGAGGGGGGACAACGCCGAGGTCCCTGATCTCGCGGTCCGATGACCTCGCTCCCCCTCCCAATCCATTCTACCGCCCTCGCCCACCCGAGAGCTGGACCCGGCGAAAGGAACAAACTTTCTGCATGTCCTGCACCAGGAGGGGGCGAAGCGGTGGGACCCCCGCAGGTGGCTTTTGCTGCCCGGTCGCTAGGGCGCTTTGGACCAAGGAACGGAGGTGCCCGCCCCTCCCTGGTTAGCTCCAGCGGCTTCTCATCTTTCATTTGTGTGTGTGTGTGTGTGTGTGTGTGTGTGTGTGTGTGTGTGTTGGGGGGCGAGCGGTATGGGGAATGGGGTTGGGGGTTGGGGGGTTTAAGTTTTGCCTTGGGTTTTGGAGCGCTCCATACTGCGCCCGGGGTCGCCCCATCTCCCCCACCCCCCCTTTCGCGAACTTCGAGGACTGAGCGTTTCAGGTGGCCAAAGGTGAATCCCAGAGGGTCAGCTGGCGCAGCCGAGAGCGGCGAGTCCGGGTGGGAGCATCAGCCGTTGTGCCAGGGCCGCGTGGACCCCTGTCCTCTATCCTTTCCGAAGCCCCCAGGGCCAGGCTTTGGCGAAAACATCAGCCGGAGGGCGATATTCAGAGAAAGAGCCAGGCTCTGGGCAGTCGGTGCCTTTTGAAAGTGGTTTTCTTTACCCTTCCCCCTGCTCCTCTCGCCCCCACCCCTTTCTCTTTCAAATCGCAGTTTGTTTATGATTGCTTGGATAACGGAGGAGGAAATAAGGAGCCTGCCGAAAGAAAGGTGCTATACAAAACTAATGAATAAATAACAGGAAGAGGAGGGATTGTGTCTAGAGAGAGGAACAGTTTGTTGTGCCCGATGGCTGATGGAGGCTCGTGTTCCTTTCCGTTTGTTTATATTCCGTTCCCATCTCTAGTGCTGAAGTTTGTAAAAGACCGCTGGGGTTCCTCGTGCTTACCCCGTGTCACCATCGCCTAGAACAGGGTCTGGCGTAGAGGGGCCTCCCAGTATATTTAGAGGGAAGGGACTTTATTCAGTGTATTTTAACCCTTTGGTGGGAGGCTGGGGGAGGTGTTCGTGCTTTCAGAATTCCAAGACTAATATTCTAAGCTTTCAAAGACAAGCTAGAAAAGGCGTATCCTTCTTGCCAGAGTTAAGGTTTTGCTCCTGTCCTCTGATTCTGGATTTACTCAGGTTGTGAAATGCTTTAAAAAGTCCCTTATGCATGTTCAGTCAGGGACTTAGGCAGCCTAATTAAGTATGTAGTGTTTCTGAGAATCCACCTAATTGTTCCAGTGGGGTATTATTTATCTCCTTACAACTTAGCCTGTGTATGCAAGCCTTGTCTTTCTGGGCATGCTCTTATTTTTGGAAGCCATTACCTTGCCTAATGTGACTACTTCTTTCTCTGATTTAAGATCAGCAGCGCTCGAATGACACTAAAATAGAAACCTATTGTGCTGATCCAGTCACTGCAATGCGTGGCAAATCTCTGTTCACCAGGATCCCAAGGGTACTTCAAGGGACCAAAGGAAATTGTGGGTGTTTTTTGTGTGTCTCTTTTTATTTTCTGCGATAGGCTATTTTGAGTCAGTTTAAACTCAGAACATTTATTTCAGGGAGGGTTTATAAAGCTTGGAGAGGAGACACTATTTATTGAGATGCTTGTTCAACTTCAGGAGTCAGGATGCAAGTTGGTTTACTGTCATATTTTCTTAGTGCAGCTATTTGCCTGAAATAACTTGTTTTCTTAGTAATTCAGCAATCTGGTCTTCATATGCACTGTTTATACAGAGCTAATGAAAGTTAAGCACAGAGCTTAATACTGATAGAAATCGAATTGCGCTTATTTTACTTCCTCAGCAGATAAAAACAATAATCTTTCTGAGTCGCAACAATGTATTTGCCTACTCTTCATTTCCGGATTGAAGAACCCAATTTTATCCCCCCAAGTATTTCTTTATAGGGAGAAGGTAAAAGAGGAAGTATTGACTTTGAGCGTATAGAACAGCAAGTGCCAATTAAAAGTTTATAGCGTTTTGTTTCACAGCTAACTTGTGTGTCTGAAGTGGTGCTAAATAGTGTAGCTTTATATTGAAAGCTAAAAACGAAACTGAACTAACTAAAAACCAACATACAAAGACATGCATTTATTTTATTTGGAAATACCTGTCATTGTTAATCTCTTAAGACTTAGCTTTGGTTGACCTGTATTATCTTTCTGGATGGGAAATGATGGATTTCAAAGAATGTATGTTTCTGCCCTTTCTTGTTTTAACAACCATCTGGGAGACTTCAGAAGAAATACAGAACCCTCCTTCAGGCTTAGCAAGTGAAAAGTGAGCGCTTATCTTTAAATTTATTTACAAACCGTGAATAATAGGGTTTCATTCATTTCTCTCTTTAACAAATGACCAGAGTCCTTTGTATAAATTATATGCATGTGTATTATCTTTACATTCTGTGAGTATATGGGTCCTTTTCAAATGTCAGCGCCCATGAACGTGTAGTCTGTCTATGGAGAATGGATGAAAGAGGTTTGAGGGTTCAAAAGTCATTGCAAGTAGGAGAATAACTTCAAATAAAATATAGCCAGGATCATTAAAATCAGTTAATAATTCATGAACCAGCCATTGATGTATAAACTTGAAGTCATCTGTATTTTCTAAGGGCTAATTTCTATGTTAATTTCAAGTGGAAAATTTGCTGTTTGAACTTCTTTTCTCATGTGGTTATCAAATTAAACTATTACATATATATGTGTAGTAGTTATATGGGAAGTCCTTTGTTACTCAGCGGCAACCCATAAACTTGACATTTTTTCTTTCTCTGGTAAAATTTATCCTTTTACCAGTCAGAAAGTAATACACAGACATATCAGTTGGCACATAGTTGTCAGAAGTTTGCCCCCCACCCCACACCCAATAAGACATTGTATTTAATGTGGGTGTAGGGAGGTGAAATTGCACAGTGAGTTAATGATTAACTTGAACTAGACTCTTACTAGCTTTTCTTGCATATTCTTAGTCCACCCCCCCTTTCAAAATATGACTATTGACCTATTCCCCTTATATAGATTGGTCCTAGGTTGTTTTTACTCCATTTTAGCTCATTGGACCCAAATGTTGCTTTGGTGTGTGTTATCGATCACACTGCTTAATTAAGACGTTTTGATGTTGGTGCTTTGACTCCACCTCATTGGGCCTCTTCCTTGGTTAGCTTGATGAACTGCATCAATTCATTGTGGTCTTCTTGGACCTCTTGGTTCAAATGGAGAACGTATCAAAGGTGGGGGGTTTGACTGAAGCTGTTCTTAGGCTGATACCTTGCCCTAGCAAGGGAGCTAATGATTTCATTTCTAGCATCTACAGTATGAGGTATTGGAGTTTGAGAGCAGATTGAGAGATTCCTATGTCTCCCCATGTCAGGCCTTCAAACCAGACACTGAAAAAGAAAAGTGTTTCTAAAGACCTTAGATCAGGGGATCAAATGTCTATAGGTTAGCCATATAAATGGGAAAATGTCCCATTTAAAGGGGTAGCTTGTTCAATAATAGTAAGTTGTCACCATGGCAATATTTGGGCCCATTATCTCCACATTTTTGCAGTTAGTTTTTCAAGAGAATGATAATCTGGATTTTTACATGAAATACCCTGAATTTTGAATGTTGGCAGTAGCTTAAGAAGTTACTAAAACCATTATATGGGGTTCTCAAAACATGCTTGTGCGTTGTCTTGGAAAAATTCATATGCCGATGATAATTAAAAAATAATTTTTAATAAGTCATTTATGGGTTTTGTTCAACTATGTGAATACTTCCACAACCATGTCATGGATAGTTAGGTTGATTGAGTGGAAACTATAGTGTCCATCCACTTTAAGTATAGTTCTAATCTACTGATTTTGATTGTCACTTGTTAATTATATGGCTTCAAATCAGTGGAGATAGTTCTAGATCCAGGGCCGGCAAACTGTGACTTGGCCCCCTCTGGCCCCCTGCCTATTCTTGTATGTCCTGCAAACCAAGAATGATTTTACATTTGTAAATGGTTGTAAAGAAATCAAAGGAAGAACAATATTTCATGACCATGAAAATTATTCAAATTTCATTGTCTGTAAATAAAGTTTTATTCGCTCATAGTCACACTTATTGCATGGGGCTGCTTTGGCGATACAGCAGCAGAGTTGGATGGTTGCACCTGAGACCATATGGTCTGCAGAGTCTAAAATATTTACTGTTTGTCCCTTTACAGAAAAAGTTTGACTTCCCCTGATCTAGATAATCAGACCACTTTATGGTACCATGATTGTCCTTTGTTCCAAGTTGTGGCAGTAGAAAGAAAATCTAGTTAACAAGATGAAATCACTGTGAAGGTTATCATCTTAGAGTGTTTTTTTTTTTTTTAATGGTTCTCGAACAATGAGTTCTCAGCCCTAGTTGTACAATAAAATCACTAGTTTTATGTGTGTATGTGTATTATAGGGTGGGGTGGAGGGGGGGCGGGAAGTTGTAGAAGATACTCATGTCTTGGCCTTACCCCAGACTGGTTCAGTAAGAATCATTAGTGATGGAAGTGAGGCAGCAGTGTGTGTGTGTGTGCATGGGTATGTGTGTTTCTATTAGAGGGATGGTAGGTTTACAGAAAAATCATGCATAAAATACAGTTCTCATATATCACCTTATTATTAACACCTTGCCCTAGTATAGCACATTTGTTACAATTCACGGAAGAAAATTTTTATAGTTATATTGTTAACTATAGTCCATCCTCTACAGTAGGATTCACTGTTGTACAGTCCACAGCAGTGTTTTTTAAAAGGTCCCCAGCTGATTCCATTGCACAGCCATAGTTGAAAACGTTGTTTTATAGGCTGAGGGTCTTGCTTCAGAGAGACCAGTTTCAAGGAGCAGTAGAACTGAATAAAGAAACCTGTGACTGCCATGAAGAAGACTAGACCTAAGGCAGAATGGTGGGTTTGAGGATGGTATGCATGGCCTTTTCAGGATGGTGATAAGCCCTGGGCAGAATTAATTTTGCCTTCTCTTCACATTGTTTCTGACATTAAAATGCATCCACAGCCTCCATTTAATATGTTTGATACTGTATCGGTTATAGATATGACTGAATGGGTTCATGCTGATTAGCTGACATGTTTACATTTTGTAGACAATTAAGCATCTATTAGTTTTAATTAGTAATTTTTTGCCTCTT